>KK502400.1:634354-650512 GCA_000688735.1 Glossina austeni
TATGTATGTATGTATGTATGTATGTATGTATGTATGTATGTATGTATGTATGTATGTATGTATGTATGTATGATACTACACACGTGTATGTATCATGTGTATGTATGTGTGTACGTGTGTGTATGTATGTATGTATGTATGTATATATGTATGTATGTATGTATGTATGTATGCGTGTATGTTTTTTTGTTGTTGTTGTTATGGACGCAATGGCAGCGCGCTGCCCCACTAATGACCCGACGACATTTGGGTAAAACTATTCCGCAATCGCTTTCACATTATCACAGGATCGGTCCTCATTGATCGTTGATCCTCTCTATATAGTCTCACCTTCGCCGCAGTGAACTGTGATTAGGGATTGGAATGTCTGCTTTGTCTGATCGTATTCCAGAGTACATCGTTCAAGAACGTGACGTAATCCCTTCAACCGTTAGGATATCCTGCTATTCCTGCTAAGGGATGGAAACCATGCAACCAGGCATGAAAGAAGTGTGCTCTGCTTCATCGCTCATTCTCTGACACAAGTGTCAATCTTTGCTCTTTTGCTCCTTTTCCTATTATCAATATATATGGTACGTATATATGTAATTATGTATCTATGGTATGTGCGTAACTTTCCTCCGTTTAAACATATTATGCTTGCTACTAGCAAACCGTATTTATTAAGCTGTCGGCTCAAGTAAAACTATTTCGTTTTGTTCTAAACTATCCTTTTAGGGTATTACTTGCGTTTAACCCGGAAGAGTGGAGAAATATTAATCTTACAGATTCTCTCGTTCCACATATCGCATGTGTGGGATGTAAAAAGACATGTCCGTCATTTGCTCGCATGTAAATTCAAACCTCAACCTCAAGATTTATCAAAATGAGAAATAAATTCATTCAATTTGCAGATACAGTCACACATACACACACACATTAACTGACAAACGAAGCTAACCTTCAAAAATTTCCATATATTCGATCGTTTAGAAAATATTGAGCCTTGCGATAATCAGAATGCATGGATGTGTAAGTGAAGAAAGGGAACTATTTAAGGAAATGGCCGGAGCCTAGTGGGTCTGTGTGCTCAATCGGTAAGTGTTATGCGTTTGCTGAAGACTGAAGACCCACTACAACTCAAAGCAAAGTCTACCGCACAGAGATTTGGAGCCGCGAATACTTATTTTGTAGGTCGCCATTCTTATCTACTCGGGTGCTCTTGCCAGCACCAATTTGATCAGAAGACTTATTAAATTTTAGATCATTGATTATATTTATAAACAATTTCTGGCTTACAACAGTTATTTAGCTGAAGTTGTCTTAAAAGAATCGGAATATCATAAGCATCGATTCAATAATGAAAACACACACACACACACACACACCCACACACATACTGCTACTAAGAACCAGCAGTATCTTCCGAAGATTTTCTACCTCCCGCTCGCTGAGCAAAAAAAAAAAAAAACAGTTAAGAAAAACTCTAACAAGATGATGGGTGTCTATGGTTCAGGGCGTATTGAGCTTACTTAGCACTTGCTTTAAATTGAATACTTAGCAGTCACTTCATTGTCTTGAAATGTGCTTTTGCTTACCTGAGATAAGGCTCATTTAACTTGGGCAACAGTTGGCAAATGTTGCAAATGCTTTTCTTTTTTTTTTTGTTCATTTCTCTCACTTTCGGCGAACGGGTGTTCGTTCGGTTATCGTTGCGAATGAACAAGAAGAAAAAAAAAAAAAAGGAAAATTAATCGGATTGTGTTGCAAAAAAGAGTAGCACGAAAATGCAAACAACAAATCGTAGCGATTTGTTAAAAAATACTGTAACACCCACACAGCTCTAACAACACGACGAAAGTAGCCATATAACATATATAATTACACATATATATATATATATATATATATATATATATACAAGCACCTACGTGTCACAAAAGTTGATGTTTAAAGTTCAACTAATTCCTTTCTTGTCGTTTTTGTTTTTTTTTTTTTTTATTATTTTTCTTTTTATATTATTTTTTATTTCTTTTCTGCTTTTTCCAAATGCATGACTGCTTTCTATTTAGTCCTGTAACAATTTTCGAGGAGAAACAAAAAAAAAAAAAAAAAAGTAATTCGCAAGTCTTCATATACATCGTTGATGAATATTTGTTGCACTCGCCTTCTGTGTTCTTCTCTTTCTGCTGTATATAGGCCAAAGAGGTGTACACGAGCTTCGCTATTCTATTTGCAAGATATTCTCTTAGATAATATTTGATTTGACTGCAATTTGTTATATATTTCAGGGTTTTCGAAAAATCTCGATTAACGGGAAATTCTAAATAGATTTAATTGGCTCCAGCTCTTAAGCCCTCCGTTCATGATTCTTAAATTAAATGATTGTTTGTATGTAAAGCAGCTTAACATTATTATTTATTACGGAAATATTTCCAGTTACCTCACCAAGGCTGAAACAGTTGAGAATAAATGCAAAAGGTCCGCCATCCAGGATAGTTTAACGAGCACGAAAAAGAAAGTAAAGCTAATTTGAATGCATTCTCAAGAGGAAGAAAGTTTTTTTCGATCGATACTTACACTTACTGAAGCAGGGCCCGAAGCTAGAGGAGTGAAATGCTGGCGACTGAAAATCCTTTCAATCCATACGCATACCTTCTAGGGGAATTACTGGATCTACTGAATTTTAATGGAAGGAAATGCAAATTGCTTCTGAACGCTTTAGTTTTATAGAACTAAAGATCGTCTGAGCTCACTTCAGCTCACAGTATTGCAGAAGATATGTTTAATAATTACATTCACATATTCTATATAATAAGTTTCTCTTATATAAGGAACGGCATGGACTGTATTCTAAACGTATTAAACGTTGAAAGGTGAAGAGCACAGGTTTACTTTTAAGTGAAGTTAGAGAAGTGAAAGGTCCGCCCCATTAACATCTCAAGTTTGAACACACAGCATAAATATTTTATATGAATTAAGGACTTGGCGTCCTGTTGACATTTCAATATTTAAAGTACTAAGCGATAAAAGAGAAATATATAGAAAATTGAAGATTAGTGTTGAAAATATTAAATCAAATCCGTTTTTTTCCAAAAACCCCCTTTAGTTTAATTAGTGCATTGGTGAGAGCTATGAATAACTATTAGAACATGTACAATGAATCGTTTAAAAAATTATAGCCGAGAAGAAACTTTGATCCACATGTAAGTAGAAGACTTGTTCTAGACTGTAGACAACGCAGGCGAAGTCAAATGATTTTTAGTGGAACCTATCCATATATCTTTCGAACAAATATTTTCTTTGAATCGAAGAGAGACGGCTTTGAACGCTTTGAATATTAAAAGAAAAATCAAGTATTCGCGGGCCTAAGATCAGAGCTGTTTTGTAAAACCAAAATAAATGTTGATAATGAGTGTCTCAAGTGTCGATTTAAACTGAACAAAAGCCCTAATCTCTTGTTTGTTGCATTTGTTGCTGCATTAGAACTTTAAATTCATGTCTTTGCTTTTGTAACACTCTGCAGTTCCTTCTTTTAAGTTTTTCTCTTTCTTTATTTTTAGTTTTTTTTTTTCTTTTTTTCTCTTTTTTTTTTCTATAAAAATGACAATTTAAATAATTGTCTACCACGCTTGCGTGTCATAAAGAAAAGTGATGCTGCTGTCTACGTTCGTGTGAAAACCCACTCTACTTGTTCGTTTAGGTTCTTTTTTTTTTTTTTTTTTTTTTTTTTTTTTGCATCATTATACTATGCAAATAATCTACAATTTAAGGTGCAAATTTCACATGCAGGGAGAAATACATGTATATATATACACATATATATATGTAGAGAGAGAGAGAGAGGAAGAGAGAGGGAGATTTGTTTTTTTTTTTTTTTGATATTTTGTGCTTTTTTCTGTTTCGTTTCTGTCTATACTTTAGCAGGAGGGAGAGAAAGAAGAAAAGGATGAAAAAAAAAAAAAAAAAAAAAAAAAGAAATAAAACTAAACAACTTTTCTTTGATATGAAATTACTCTACAAACTGCGCAAAATGTTTCAACGAAGATGTGTGGACTAAAAAATTGAGTACAGCGTATAGCATACGAAAGGAAAATTACCACAACACTATCATTCTATACTGAAAGTGATAAGCATAAGAATAAAGCAAATTATCTATGTTTGCGTGCCATGTGCATCTGTGTGGGTTTTATAGTCATGAAAATGTAAAAAAGAAAAACCAAAAAACAAAAAAAAAAAATATCCTGAAAAACGATGTGAAAATTAATTTCTTGCCACTTTTTCTGTTACTCATACTTTGAGTTCTTATTAAAGATGGAAAGCTTTTTAAATTGTTTTAGTAAAATTTTAATTTAAATTCATTCCTTTATTATTGTTCAACTAAAACTTTAATAGCTTTATACAGCGAAATTCTGCGGTTCGCAAGTGCGAATAATCTATTCAACTAAACGGTAATGCTTAACATCTTACATAACTTGGAAATGGAATAAACAGCAGTCTGTCTACTCAAAGATCAATTTCTTCAATTCTGAAAGCTCGCGCAACAATGTGCGACCAAAAATGGAGGGATGGAAACCAAAATGAGTTTACAAATATCGCAAAATTAACGAAAGATTTTTACATCACATTATTAAGAAAGGGAAGGAAGGGAGTATGACGAAAGTGCGATGAAGATTCCGAGATATTGTCATTCCATCATGCAAGACTTAAACCTTAACAATATGCTGAAAAAGTTATATTCAGTCGCGATCTAATCTTTTATAGCCAGCAGCGTTATTATAAAAAGACAAAGAAGTAAAACAGCTACATTTTCATGCTCTGTGGATTTTATTTTTATTTACAAAATAAAAGTTTTTGGCGGACGGCCGCGTGGGCATTGTAGACGTGTTCTTTGAAATATTCGAGGCAGTTTCAAATTCTTTCGCAAATTTGTAAGCGATTTCTTCATTTCTGCGAACGGGAGAATGCTTACCACAGATGCTACACAGTTGAGCGGACATACGGACATGCATTGCAAATTTGAAACTGGCTAAGAATTTATATACTTTATGGGGTTTTTGAAGCTTGAAAGGTAGTGAACACAAAATTAAATTTTGATACACTCTGGCATTGCGTAGGCGTTGTAAATTTTTTCCATTTTATATGCACGCACTACAGCATCGCCCATAGAATAAGCATTCAACTTGTTGTACATATATCTGCCATAGTTTATGAGTAATGAGTAAATAACAAATTTTTTTTCGTTTTAAAAACCGAATTGTTTTCAGTTTACGCGGTACTGTAGGCGTGTCTCTCAATTAATTTGGCCCATTTTCAGTGCCAACGTGCGTGCAAGAACTTTTTGCCAAGTTGAGGCTTCATTTCTGCGGCTAAGGGAAGGTTACAAGAGATTTTACGCAGACGGACAGGCGGACAGACGGACAGACGGACGTGCTTAAATCGCTTCAGAAATTGATACTGATCAAGAATGTATATACTTCATACGGTCTCTGGACTGGTCTGGATCAAAAGGAATACACCCTCATCTTACGGTGACAGGTATAAAAAGAAACATGGTTTACGGCCCAGATTCAGAAACGGCAGATAATGATAGCCTAAAAATGAAATGATATTTTTATCTTAAATATAAGTTTACACGATTCACAACTAGTGAACGTCCCATGACAACGGGGAACAAAGATCGACATACTATATACGATTTGTTATTGTCTTCGAATTCATATTTGATTTACAATCGCCCAACCCATTATTCTTAGACCTTTACTGAAATCTTATGTGTTAAAACTATTCATGATCAAGTCCTATATACCATCTATACATATAGAGAAACGTTATCATAAGATTTTTTACTGTATCAACCTTTAGTACGTACATCTATTATTTCTCTTTTCTTGTTTCTCCTTATGGTTATATGCACATGTAAATAATGATATGTGAGTGTTGAATATTTTATAGGGCACTTAAATGTTCTTATAGGTTTATTACACTAATTACAACATTAACTAAAATAAGCTACACAAAATCGATAGCTTAATACCATACAACACTTCGCCTATCACAGTCTCACGGTTGACTATTTAACAATAGATAAAAAGAAGGCTTTGTTGAGTGTTTTTCGAAGAAAATGATGGCGAAGGCAGTGATGCTATGAAGTGAAGATGCTTCAGTATCTCCCATATGTTTCTCTCTTGTTCGCTCTGGAAAGTACGATGCTGCAGATAGGCAGCACTTTGATCGATTAATTGTTGTTTTCACTCAACGCTACTACTACACTACTATCTAATGTAATTTAAAGCATGTGTTGTGGAGAGCGGCCAAATTTTGAAAAGTCTACACTAACCCTAAGTAGCTTAAGTGAGCATTTCGGAAAATTTTATTTTTTTTTTTTCATATTTGTTAGGTGTGCAATTAATTCTTTGTCTTTTTTGATTCAAATTCAAATTTAATTTAATTAAAAAAAAGTAGTTGTAAAAAAGCTGAATAACTGAAATTTTTACAATCGCTATCTATGATCTTTTGAGTCCTATCAGATAGCTCGAGGATGCTCTTACGGTAGAAATTTTGTGGTTTCGAAGCGAAAGAGTGATTGCAACGATTTTGTTGCTGATCTGTTCAATATGATTGAACCGATCGGAACTAGCACTAATCAGAAGGAGGCAAGTCTTGAAAATAATCTCACATTCAGGGGAAGTTCCCAGTCCAAGTTGGAGGGAACTTACTTCTTGGATTGCTTTTGACGGAGACAGGCGAACGTATGCGAATGTTCATCGTTTCGATTACATATAGGAAAATGGAACTATCCATAGCATTAATCATATTCTTGGCGCGTAAAATTTCTGTTCGCAGTGTTTATCTCACCTATTCAAAGGATAAGTAGTTCGTTTAGTTTATTTCGAATTTTATTCCGCTAAAGGTTATATTATACGATTTTTTAATCGTCTCTCATGCTTGTTTACAAGAAGTCGGTCAGAGAACCTTTTTTGTTCCCTACAATGGCAGTTCGGTCTGTTAGTTACTGGGAACGAGTTTGTAAGTGTAGCAAATCTCTCTGCAAACCTCTTCTAAAAGATCTAATCTCGCCTATATAAGTCTAGGTGTCCTTTATAAGTTTTCGAACAAAGACAAGAGTACAAAAAAAAAGGTCCAAAGTTGGCATTAATTTAATTCCAATCGGAACCAGTGATTTATTATATAACTTTTTGCAGCACAATATATACCCTGAGGTGCATATTAGAAAATTGCATTGACTTTCTGATACGAAAAGCGACCATTTTCATTAAAGGTATCAAAATTAGTAAGCTATTTATGAACTGAGGGATGCGTACGTACTCGGAATAAAGTTTTTAAAGAAATTTTAAATAACTTAACAATGATTGCTTTTAATAAACTTTGGGTCAATAATTGTCATAGATTCTCTTCATTTCTACCGTAGATATGAAAAAGTAAATGAAAAAAAAAGAGGAAGCTATCACAAACAACTTTACTTTTCGGTCTTGCAAAACGATTTTGTGCACTTTTTCTAAATGTACTAAAACCAATACCGAATTTGGGCAACTAGAGAGTTTAGCATCATCGTCGCGTTTAAAATCAGCAAACCTACCTCCTATTCTCTTTGTTTCAATGAAGTAAAGTACAAAGAGAAAAAACATTCAACTCATTCCCTTGCTTGAACGATATTTTTTCCTATTAAAAGGCAATGCTTCGCCAACACAGGAAATTCAGATTTTTCCGTTGTTTCGAAAACTAAAAAAAGTAGCGTCACTAACACAACGGTAACTCATATATATCAATGGTCAGAATATTATGAGACTTCGACACACTTCGTTTGAAGGTTTGAAGGTACCGATTAAAAATCATATGGACATGTCACTAGCGAAGACAGATCCGACTAACTTATGCAGTGATGCCTGGCAGTGAAAATTCTTTAATTCAAGGCATCATTTATGATGAACAAATATATAGAATAACATATATAAAGCCTCGTGTTTTTTCTCAGTTCCTAAAAGTTTCTTTATGATCGAACTCGTCATTTACCCATCAATTAGAAAAAAAAAATCAAGTTTCTACATCGATTTCTCTGATGACAAGAATAAGACGGATAGCGAGACAGATGGAAATCAATTCAAAATTTTATCTATCAATTCTATCAAGAATGTATATAACTTGCAAAGCCCTTGATACGTAGTTCTTAGTTGCATAACCAAAATAATAAATTTTGTATATACGCATCTTCTGGCAGTCGGTATAGAAAAGAAGAGGTAAGGAGAAAAAAAATTGACAAAATAATATGTATGTGTTCGTGGATATGTGGGCATACCTGGATGGTGAGTAGGGCGAATAATGCGGTGTATGGGCTGAGTGTGAATTACGCAATGGAAATGCTGGCATCACCAAAGGCTGTGAACCGCTCATTTGACAATGAGGACCACCAGGACCAGCGACAGGCATACCACCACCTCCGCCACCGCCTCCACCAGCACCGCCACCGCCGCGATCATGGCCACCATGACCGCCAATGGTGTTATTACCCGTTGACATACTTTGTGGCATTTGTTGCTGATGTGCCGAACCAGGCATGGGACCCAATCTATAAGACAGCAAAGTAAAAATAAAAAATGAAATGAACTCTTTATAAAGGCTCCATTAAATTATTTTACATGCATACACATATTTATATACACATAAAAATATATATATATATATAAATATATTCATACAAAGTCGCGTCATATGCTATTGAATTATTGTCAAAAGCGACGCTTTGCTTATACAAATATGTTATGTAGATTGTCGTTGTAAATATTTTTCATTAATAAAATTTCGCACTCTCATGGAGAAGAAATAAAAACAAAAAGCAAATAATATAAACGGAAATTTTAAATTAAAAGACATAAATCAATAGTTATGCAAGCAGGATATAACAACAGGACCTTCTGAGTAATCCGCCCAGCTTGCGTATGGAAAGAGAAAGTGCAATATTTACTCATACAGAGGTTCATATACACACACACACACACACACACACACACATATATATATATATATATATATATATACATTTAATTTTTTGTCTGTCGTTTGTTGGTAAAGTGCAAAGTATTAACGACCATATTTAAACGGATATAAACCCAAAGGCTATTTTCATATATTACTGCAACACAGACAAACACGGACGTTCACACAATTCAATAAGTGTTTGCATTTTGGATTTCCTATGGGAAATTGATTAATTCACATAAGCTTATAGCAAATATTACAAAAATAAAAGCAATTATTATTATATGGTTTTCTTTTTTTTTTTTTTCTTTTTTTTTTTTAAGTTTTAGAAAATTCACAATTTTTCTTAAATTTTAAGTTTTAAAATGTTCTTTTTGATATATACATAAATATATGTACACGGACGTCTAACGTCCATTCAACTTTTTTTTTTAAACACTTAAATGTCATATTCCGTCCATCTGTCCATGTCAGATTTCCTCATAAAATGTTGTCATTATGAAGATTTAATAGCCATAATAACGTATTTTAGAATGTGTTCATAGCATTTTGTCAATTTATTTCTTTACAACATAATTTCATTACACATATAATTTGTGTTTGACGACTATACTCGTCATTGATAAATTTAAAAGCAATTTAAATGCACATTTTTAAGAGAAGTCGACATAGTTAATTAGTGCAGATCGATATAAGTAACTAAACTCTCCACGCGAAAGATGTCTCGCGACGTAACCCTAAAAGCCCTCGGGCATATTTTCTTTTCAACAAATTTTGTTAATTAACTTTCTTTGCATTTAAAATTGTTATATAAATTCCAGTTTCATAGATCTTTTGATTTAGTTACTCTGTGTAAATATCTGTGCCCTTCTGGATGAAATACAAAAGACTATCCTTCCAGTCTATAAAGTTGAGTCTTAAGTTTCTTGTTTTCCTTTCCAATTAACAATATAGACGCAGACGGAATCATTGTAGTTTGCCTGCAAATCCCAAGGAGAGTATTTTTTTTTGATAACACAAGCAAGCAAACCTCTCGAGTAGCAGTTATTTTCCCTCAATTGTGGAGATTTCCCTGTTAATTATGGTAAGGGTGTACTTTACTGATATTCTACTTATGTGCTTGAGCTATGAATGTCGGCGTTTTCTGCGCTTGGATAATGCATAGTAGTATGTGGATTTAGGATAGAATTCAATATTCAAAAGAAGTTTAAATCATTTCCATATAAACTCTTTTTGATTCGACGCATAGGTTTATTCAGTTTCTAGTGTGGTGACTGCCGCATAGCCGACTATAGCAAGAGGGTGACTACCAATTCGCGAGTTCAAATTTGATTTCAGTAAACCATACTCGGTACTAGGTATAGTCAATGTTCACTCGGTAAAAGCCAACTGCGCAGGAAACCATCTCTTTCTCCTTTCTCACTTCTTCATGACATATCGGGGATACTCCCCGAAAATAAAAACATACTTTGACTCACTCCCCTTTAAGGTCATTGATTTATAATAGGCTTTTACAGCGACTAATCGAAGCCCGTTAAGAGCCTAGAAGAAAAATACATTTTGTTATGAAAAGTGGTCTGTAAAGAGTACTATCTACGTCCTTCCTGTCTATCTAAAGAAAACTATTAACTGCATTTGATGTTAGGGAAACTCTAAAGTGCCACTTTAGGAGGATTGGAGACACACGAGACCGATATACGTGCCTTTGCTGAGGCAGCTAGTTCGCGACTTGTGGGTGGTGTTCTATATTTTTGGCTCACTGACACTTCTCAGACTGTTACAACTAAAAGAACAGCACGTGCTTACCCTTGAGCGAACACACGGACCGAACGGGTTTTCCTTGTGTCCTCGGGCCTTTCTCTACCCACTATCCCTATGATCTCCGTTCTTCTTCTTTCTTCTTTTACACTTTATACAGAATTTATTATATCAAAATGTATTAGAGGTACCGTTTTATTTACTTAATTGTGAATATGTATGTACAAATGGATGTCCTTGTGTCCCCGGGCCTTTCTGTACCCACTATCGCTATGATCTCCGTTCTTCTTCTTTCTTCTTTTACACTTTATACAGAATTTATTATATCAAAATGTATAAGAGGTACCGTTTTATTTATTTAATTGTAAATACGATGTATGTACGAATGGATGTAACTATAAATTCAAGTACATATATATATGAATGTAAACTTTTATATATAATAAAAGTAAATTGCTATACATAAACCGTTTAATATAAATACGATTAATACACATGTCGGTGACCACACTTACATGTTTTTATTATATTTAACTAGTTTCTAGTTAGACACCATAAAGAGCATCGAATCACGATTTACGTAACAGACGGAAAGGATCAAAATCGATTGGCATAAATTTAGCAGCACGACTTATCGAAAAGAAACGTTCCAGCAAATATAACTTTAAATAAATCCCAAGGATGCAGAATTAGGAAATAACTCCACCCACAATGCCTGCCACTGCAAGTTCATGTATTTGATAAAAGGTATTTAGCTCAGTTTGCTACTGTTAACCTTTGCCGATTGTGTTGAATTTATAGCCGATTATGAAAGCGTTTTAAATTACTGTCGGATTTATCTGTGTATGTACACAAGAAGGGACATTATTTCGTTTTCACCAAACGTTTGCGACCGCTTAGCACGTATGGCTCATTGACCATTTGTTGTTCTTGTCTACTCATATATTATGAAATTGCAACAATTTTACGAAGAAACTTTCTCACACCTTCTCTTTTCTTTAGTACTTCTCAGTTTCAAAGCCTTATTCTCTCATTCACTTTTGCTATGTAACGTTTTAAATAAAAATTTCATGCTAAATGAATTCTTCAAGGACTCAAAATATATCCCAATGAAGTAACGCCCTTTGGATTCACGGTACGATTGCAATTCTGGCGTTTGAATACTTCAAAATTTTTAATTTTATTAATTTTACACAAATTCGTTTGAAAACCACGACTTTGTAACAATGTGCACACATCACCCATGTATATAACATAGCCCTCTCCTTATTTTATGTACTCGGTAAGCCTTCGATTAATGAGAAATCAATGTTTTCCATGGCTTCACAAGAAAAGAAAGTCCATTTTAAAGCATATTCAAAGCAAATTGACATAAACTTTTACATATTTTAGCTCATACAACTATTCTCCACCTCCGCCTAAATTACATTGAATATGAATGAGCAGAAGATGCCCTTTTCCTAGTTTCTTGCACATACGCACTTTATTCTGGCTAGATTTCTCCTCCTTTCAATTTTTTTTTTTTTCTTTTTTTAATATTCGAAGACAATTAATTGATTAATTCGTTTATTCTTTTTTTTGTTTTTTTTTTTTGTCATTTTCAAGGCATCCCAAAGTAAGCAAGCTTTCTTATTCTGTCCTCTTCCTTATCGAAAAAAAACGCAAAGTCAAAAAAAACCTCCTAAGTGCGCGGACTCAACAAACTAAGTACTGCCGGATGTGCCTTTTTGGCAAACATAATTTGTTAAGTCGAAATCACACATTACAAGTCCCTCTGACAAAACGCGATGTACTTGATGTGTTGGCCAAACGAAATTCCTTAACAATGTAGTTAATAGGCTCGGCTTTCGCAAATTCCACGCGAACATGGTATCAACTGATTTTTGAAAAGCAATGCTTAAGATTGGCAATGCGAATCGACACGTCAACCGGGAATGATCAGATTTGCCAGTCGAGAAGTATTGACTTTCAAAATTTTTGTTCGATACAATCGATACTGTCGTGAAATTTGCGAGAGACGTTTATAGGATAAATTGTGAACTAAGTATGAAATTAACTTCTTTTAAGTATTTCTTCTTATCTAAATGATAAACGATAAAATTTTTTAGTCTTAACCAAAGTGGGTCCGTAAACATAAATAAACTCTGTAAGCATTAAATTTATGGGGTATCTTTGGGTTTGTATTTTTAGGAATCCTCAAAGGATTTCTACCACATACACCTGCAGAAGTTAAAGGTTTAACACATAGCCGTAGAAAAAAATTTAATTTTTGGTCGGTTGTTTATGGTTAAAGAACTTCATTTGAATTTGTGCTTAAATCTATGTTGTTTTATCAATAAATCAACGATACACACTTGTACACTTGTATATTTTGTTTAACGTTTATATATATCTATATATATATATATATATATATCTATATCCACATGTATATATTTTTTATGTTGAAATATTTCATTAAACTTAACTTAAACTAAACTTAACTTAATGCCTTCTAACGTTTAGAAAAGCGTACAGAGAAATACGTTTACATTAAACACTCGCGAAACGAATGCAAATGTTATGGTCATTTGGTGTGCGTAGGAATTTAAAACCTTTGAAGTGAACAATGTTTTCCTCTCTGGCACGCATACTCATATTTAATACTTATGTCTAGTTAATTAGTGTTTAGAAAACTTGCTAATAAATGAGTTTGAATTTAATAAATACCGTCGTGATGGTTGTTTTGTTGTTCTTGTTATTTGTTGCTTTTATCATTATTACTGATAAACATTTACTAATGCGTTTTCAGTTGCACTCCTCCGTTTCTTTTCATCTTTTTTCGAAAATTTTATAAAAGTTCGTTTCGCTTAAAATGGTATAAAATAGTTTCCATTGCATACTTTTAGTTGTTAGCTAAAAATTGTTTTCATAGTCTAAACAATTTTTTCATAAAATTATATGCTCGCGTATATAAGCGTATATATATATATATATATATATATGTGTGTGTGTGTGTATGTATATATATCTATATATATATATATATATATATATATATAAGTATAAGCATAACATACATGGATGTCTATAGCGGTATTTATTATAAAACCAAACATTTAGCATTTAATCTATGAAAACTAATTTGTGGATAAGTTTGGAAAGATATTAACACTAAATTTTCAAAATAAATATGTTTTAAAATAAATTTATTTATTTATTAATGTGGAAATAAATATTTTATCTTTAGTTAGTTCTTTTAATATTAATACAAAATTTTTATAATTTTATGAGATTGTATTGCTAGGTTTATTACTCTTCTAAAAGATATACACACCCAACCAACATACCAGGTAAAATGTTAAGAATAACATTAATTGCGAGTGTGAATCTCTGCCACATTTCGGACGTAGCCGTTTCCTTAAAAAAAGTAAAAAAACATTGAGATTACGATATTCGCTTGGGTGTACATGACTGATGTCCTCATTTTTGTAAGTCCTTTTTGCTTTTGAGAACAAAGGTGGTCTCACTTTTTATTGCAGTGTGGGTGTGTTCCTCACTAATTTTCTAAGAAAATGGAAAGATAGACATACCTAGATAGACTTAGTATTTGCGACTAATCTTAAATGGAGTTTGAAATTATATATACTTCAAGGGGTCTATTAAGCTTGCATCCGTGTGTTGCAGATGTCCCAGCATATGCGAAAAATTTTATTATTATGAAACATCCAAGGTTTTTGCCAAGCAGGTAGCCAACAAGATGTTTAGACATTGCACAGATGAACATTCAGACAGAAGGACTGATGAACATGCTTAAATCGATTCGGAATTTGAATATATATACTTTATGAAGACCCTAAAGCCCTTTTTTAGATGTTACAAACATTTGGCTACAACGAATATCCGCCCATCTTTCGGTGTTGGGCATAAAAATTATGCCAAGGAGTATTTTCTTCAAACTATTGTTCACTATTAAGCACTACTTCTCGTATTTCTCAGACGTAATATGAACTCCTTGCACAATATACAAATCGCATTTGAAGGTATCCATCTGTCGCTTATCGCCATAAAAACGGCGAACAAAGAGTTCTTCTCGAACAAAGAGTAAATCATCGACTGAAACTACTGTTACTCGCAAGGAATAATGTCTGCTGATAACAGCGGGGAAGATGGTGGCATATTCCAAATTTGGCAGAGACATAAATAATACTCGCCGATTGAACACACTCTCTACGCGTTGGCCATCGCCTCCTATCCACTTTTTTTCGTCCGTTCCTTCAAACCGTCACAGTTTTACGCGAGTTGATGACATCCCCTGGGTGAGTGATTAGTCATATTTAAAAAGAAAAGGGATCCATCTAGGGAACGTAGAGTCCTCCGTGTAAGGTAAATACATCTCGATATATGTAATCGGCGAAATTTATTGATTTGCTTTCAAGTTCAAATAGAGATAATCCTTAAACATCGACGTTAAATTCTTCGCCTCTATTTCTGTCAATGGCTGCCACCTCAATTACTTAATGACTTAATTATATAATATCGACATTACTGCTGATAGGATGAAAATTGTGAATCCATTTTCGTTGGTCTTTTTTATATTTATTATTGAGAATATGAACTTTGCGTGTCTTCTTACCGTTTACTTCTTTTCGATAAATGTTAGTGTATGTGTTAAATAAGATGCTACTGCTTACTGAAATTCGTAGATGCAAAATCACCGCAAATCCGCAAATGAGTTTATCAAAAACGAAACAAAAGTAAAAACTAATACGCAATGAATATTAAAATAATTACGCTCTTCATTTTTCTTCCAGTCGTAATGATGTTAAAATTTGATACGTTTGGCATAAGCGGAAACACAACATAGTCCATAGCACATAATTTGTCATTTTATGTAACATTAACTTTTTGTTACTTGAAACAGCTTTAAAGGGGTGTAGGCTTGTGTGAACTCTTGTCCTTTCAAAAAGCATCAGCTACCCAAGCAAACATCAGTGTATCACTAATTTAGAATCCAACTCGCATGTGTAGGCGGGAGCCTCTAAAGGTTGTTCGGCGGCCCGCAATCACATAAAGCGAAAGACTCAGATGCACATGGGCGACGAAGGTGCGTCCTAAAACCCCCGATAACCTTGAGCGTCGGTCTAATGTAAGCTGTGTTGTGCAAGTGTCTTAGACACAGATAGAAGAGATTTGTCCGCAAATTAAAGTCTTTTAACATGACTACATCGCTCTCTCAGCATTCCCATCCACACGACCCGTAGTTACTTGCATATCGCAATCGTTTTTTAACCGTACCCACCCACCTTTGGAATAACCTACACAGCAGTGATCTTTCCCGCTGTACCTCAGTTGAACGTTCACAAATACTACGGCCTTTCTTCACTCCTCTCTTACAACCATGCCCGCAGGGAACATCCACTAAATGGCTGCTCATATGTATAC
>KK502400.1:660162-670813 GCA_000688735.1 Glossina austeni
TTTGGCAATAAACAACAGCAGCACAAAATGGAAACGAAAAAAAAAAAAAAAAAAAAAAAAAAAAAAAGAAGAAAAATAAAAAAATAAATGTAAAACAATGAAAACTTATTAAACCTCTGAAAGCGTTTGGCAATAAACAACAGCAGCACAAAATGGAAACGAAAAAAAAAAAAAAAAAAAAAAAATATGTGTATATATAATTTTATATTTAAATAATTGTTGAAATGTTTAGGTCAGTTTACTATAATTAGTCTGTGAAGTTTACATAACTTGGATTTATTTTCGTTTTTATTTCGATATTTAAGGAAATTATAAAAAGTTTTAATAAATTTGGAAATTGTTTAACTTTTCGTTTTTATTACGAGACAAGTAAGCGAAAGGTTGGCTGTTGCTTAAGGAAAACTCTTTTTTCTATTAACGTCTAAACACAGACTTTAATATCTAATAGACCAGAAAATATTTAGGCTTTAGAAACTCAAAGTTAATTTGACGATAACAACCGTCTTTCCTAAGATTATGCTTCAAATGTTTTACATTATTATTGAACTGCTTAACCAAATGTATTTTGCATTCGCTTTGCTTATACGATGCATTATATGTTCGGCAAATACCTACGTATTCTAAATGATATTTTTAATGAAAACCATGTAAAAATATTGTAATCGGTCATGCGCCACTTCGTTATACATACAACGACTTTCTAAATAGAAGCATTATAAGGGAAGTCGTGGAAAAAGTATCCCGAACCGAAGCGTCTTCTACAACGTTTGTCCTTGAGTTGAGTTGAAACACCTCGATTTATCAAATTTCAGGAAAATATCTCAAAAATTGCTATTTGTACGGTGATCAGAAGACAAACAGATAGACGGACAGACAAGCTTAGAGCGATTTACAAAGTGATTCTGAGCCGATCAATATAATAAAAGGTGGGTTTATTTTGACTCCTCCTGGGTGTTGCACACATCCACACGACCTTAATATAATCTAATGGGACGGATGGTGGCGGATATAATTAATTTTTACACGAAATTATGTAAATTCGGTTGAAAACTTATTTAGAAGACATTATCGGCATGAGTAGCCGAGCAGGTAAGAACAGTGACGCAAATCTTATTGCGATGATGGTCTGAAGAAAATGGTGAAAGAGAAAGACACAAGGAATGGTTGCGGTTCATTGTGCGTGTAAGTGTTATACCTTTAGCGAGTGAGCACTCATAATATAGCTACAACCAGGGACACTGTACTGTACTGAGATTTAAATCCAATCGCGATTTTTATTTAATCGGCTCATCAATTTATCAATATTCGTTGGGCCATTTGTTTTCCAGCCTTCCAGCGCATTTTCGAAATGAAAAGATTGAATATTATGAATGATTACCTAAAAGGAGGCGACATATTGGATATTAAAAAAAGGTTTGACTCTCTTATCTAAGGAAAATGCGTTTATGGAGAAAAACAATAAATATGTGAGTAGTAAACAGGCAGAAAGTTGGCGGTTGTTGTTTACCGTTACTGCACAGTAGATATTTAAATGTGGCTTTCATGAGTTAGCTTTTACAAGGAATAAGTGCCATATCACTCAATAAGTTCGTATAATGACGTAAATAAATGTCGCCACTATTAAGAACTGCAGATGATTTTTAGTTAGCACCGCCCTTCAAACGAAGTGTAACAAACTTTGATGAAATTTCGACGATTAGCTTATAAGGTACAATTGTTTTAGTGGACTCGTCACTCTGCTCATCCCACATCTATACGCTTTACGCTTTGAGTTAGTAGGATAACTAAGTGAGTGATGTTTCAAAAAGCATCTATATATGTAAAAAAAAAAAAATTATATTTCCTCTTCCGTCAAAAAAAAAACAAAAAAAAAACATCCTAAAAGTAGGCCACATTCCAGTTAAATCAAAATTTAAAGCGTTTTAGACATTTGAGTAAAAAATGTTTGTTTTTAATAAAAAAATTTTCATTTTTCATATACATTTTTGCCTTTGACCTAAAAAATGTTAATAAAATAATAAGAAAAATAACAGAAAAATACTTAAACAACCCACGCGCATAACTAAACACGTTTACCATATAAACCGTAACATATTTACAAACTTGCACTAATTAGCAACATTGCAAAGTTCTGGTTGCTGGTTTTCATATACGTGTGCGTGCTTACTGTTACTCCTCTTGTTCTTGTTATTGTTTTTGTTCCTAGAGCTGCCTTGAAATACTTGAAGTAAATTTAATTAACAATATCCTCTTGGGAATATAACAGAGTAAGTGCAAATAGAAGCTTTTACTGTATGTACAAGTGGATGTCACCGTTATGTATACATATTTATAGCATCCCTTTATGTACATACGCATATGTATATATATATATATATATATAAATACGTGCTTATATCCACAAATGGTAGCATCAGCGAGAATAGGAAGAGGCGCTTTTAAAGCAGAATAATAGAAAGTGTGTAAAAAGATAATAAATAAAATAAATAAAAAAATAAAAAAACAAAAAAAAAAATAAATATACATACGAATTAAGAAAAAAAAAAAAACAAAAAAATAGCGAAATAACTCTTGCTGTAATACTTGAACTTTGCGGATAAATAATTGTGTCACGCCCATACAATTGTATATGTACATGCTTATGTATGTCATGTCTGTTCATAAACATGCAGAAAGGTGTGATTGCAAACATTTGTGTTAAAGAATAAAACACAAAATACTTACAAGTTTACTTCTACTCATGTATGAATCTCCATTACACCGCATATAAAGTACTTTTCCTATAGAAACGCGATGCGTTCAGCATTTCGTTGTGTGAATGAAACAAGTGAAGTGTGGAGTACATTACGAGTACACATTAAACGGGAAAAGCTATTGTTGCGGTTAAGACATTGAAACATTTATAAATATTTTACAAAACTATTGATACCAAGATAGCAAGGAGAGTTTGTTTGTAATTAATTTTCTCAACTAACTAAGCAACACTGTATGTGCAAATATGTATGTGCAAGTGAAACAATATTCCGCCGATAATACTAAAGCATTAGTAAAATTGTTTTATTATTTATATCCTTTACGTGGTTTTTTCCCCCGTTCAAGAACGTTTTATTAGTAAAACAACAGCCAACATGTAGCGATAATAAAAATAAATGTCAAAACAACAAGAAAATGAAAATTTCCAAAAATTGTAAAATATTAAAACGAAGAAAAATGTAGCAGTAAAGCAAGAGTAAAATGAAAATGTGTAGCTGTCCTAAGTATAAGAAAGCAAAGCAAAATAAGCAAGCTTTTCACGCAACAGCACTTATGATATGTTTAGTAAACATTCACAAAATCATTCCCATTAGCGTCGCTATCATCGTCATTGTCGTCATCATCATCATCATCATCATCATCATCATCATTAACGTTATGAAAGAAAACCACGAAAATTATAAACGTGTCTTTTAAAAATCCATATATAAATAAATTTCCACTTTTAGTTTGTTTAATAGCGAAACAACAGCACCAGTGCCAGCACCAGCACCAGCACCAACAAAGGCAAAAGCAAGAACAATGGCAACATGAGTTAAATGCATACATAAACAATAATTTACGAGCTTGTGATTATGCATAATATTGTTAATAATGTATACATAAAAAGCGTATATAGAATGTGTAGGAAAGTAGGAAAGAGAGATAAAGAGAGAGGTCGACATTGCTATTTGTCATGCAATTTACGGCAGTTAGTGGTAAATGAAAACCGTTCAGAGTTTAAAGAATGAAATCAAATGATTTTAATACATATCGCGCGTAAAGCGATACATCATTAAGTTTAAGTTTAAGCGCTGCTTTCAAGTAAATTGCTTAATATATCCTGAGATGATCTTCAAAGCAAGAACGTCTGCCCATCCATTACCATTGCGATGCCTCCGAGACAGAAAAGTAAAAAACCTATAAGCGCGGATTTTCAAAACACTTCTAAAGCCGCCTTCAAGCTGCTAAAACCCACTGGTCCAAACCCATCTCCAATTAATAAAGTTTGAGGGAACTCTACAAGCCAAGAATGTGCGCAGAACCGCACTGAGGTAAGCTCTATAGAAAATATGCAATAATATGTGTAATCAATTCACGTAACATGTTAACGTTATGCGTAATAGATTCATTGACCACCTGATGCAATTGATCTTCATCTCGTTATCCTTTTTCTTTGGCGCCATGTTGAGCACCAAAAACTGCACGTATATAACTTTAACATGATACTAACACAACAATTTAATGATTTTCTGTCACCACTAGGTGCACTTTTGCAACTTTTGTCAACCTTTACGCTTCTCGGCAAAATGGACGTTGGGAGGAGATGTTAAACGGGTCTGTTTCGAACTGTTTACCTTTGAAACTGAAAATAAAATGGATTCGCACTACTTTTAGTCCCCTCCTACCTAGCGTACTGTGCTTGGACACCGGGAATATAATTCCCAAGTATTAAAAAAAAAAAAAAGGGATAAACAGCCGCCTAAGAAGACAGAAGTGAATCGACCCGGAGGTTAATTTCGAGCTTTTGCGAGTTAGATAATTCTCTGACAGACAGAAACAAGTGGTTACCTGTTAGTCAGTGACAAGTCGAAATCAAACCGCATGAGCAATCGTATTGTCCGCGAGTAGGTAAATATCGCGAGTACCACGTCCGTGTTCGTGGGTTCAAATCTCCAAGCTGTAGAGTTTATTTTGATGGCAGTTCCAAAAAGCACAACACTTACCGATTAGACAAACACCTACTATGCTGCGGTCGCTTTGGTATCTTTTTATCTTCCCTTACCTCGTTCCCCCTATTTATTCCCTGAGTGATTGCCAATACAAAAAAAAAAAAAGAAAAATAAACGCATTAAAATCCTTAAGACAAATGTCCACTAATTTCCGATAGATCGTTACCCACACAAGCTATTGGTTAATGGCCAACAATACAGATTGACTTCATTGCATTACGTGGCACCAGCGTCACCAACTCGTCAGGCATAAAAGGTCCCGATTCTTTGGTTAAAGTCTTTTATGCACAAAAAAGGAGATATTTTGGTGGTAAGTTAAGGGGGTTTTTATTATTTAGTCGTTTCAAAAATGAATATAAACTACTGGCCATTAATAGGGAGTACAGCGTAGTAGAAATTTCAATCGATGATATGTTTTTCAACACACATCATCTTTTAAACAATTTATTATCAACCGCTTCTAAAATTCCAAGCATTGCTTGCATTTGCAAAATGCTGTCCTTTAGATTATATAGGAATCATGCCTCAAACTGTCTTTTAAAGCAGCTTTCCAGAATTCATTTAATAGTGTACATGTGGCGAAATAAATGAAAGAAAAGCTTCAAAGCGTTTTCCAATTTCCAAATTATTTTCGAGAGTTCTTCAGAGAGAAAAAGTGAAATAAATTGTTTTCAGTCGAAGCCCGGTCCAAGCTATGCAACGGATGTACACACATTAGAGCTCCCCAACTAGATATTCCCAAGCTTCAACAAGTCACGGAAAATATATGTAATCTGACACACCTTTAGCTAAATTCCGTGCTCTAATCGTTTTAGTTGTTGAAAGAGAAGAAAGTGAAATCATTCGTCTGGCCGGGCTCGATATTCTTTCATTTCGGCCAACCGCAAAACATTAACTCACTCGGCATTAATACAGACTTTACTACCGTTTTTGGGGCTTCATCGCTCTAAAATCATGATCTCTCGCGAATGGTGTTGTCCTATACGGCCCACATTTTATCCCCGTAATCAATCCCGTAGTCAGTGTTTTTTTAAAAAGCCAAGATTTGGTTTAGTTTTAGCGATGACTCGCACATGGAAATTATTAATGAAGTAACCAAAAGATTGAACTTCTTTTTAGTGCCCAGTCTTATTCACATTGTCCAAAACTGTTTTCTGGTCGATGGCTCGCTTGACTTTATCATTCATTGGTCGATCGAAGTACAACCTGTTTTCACCATCGAAATTCCAGAATGGAAACAAAGGAAATTTTTTGCCTACTCTTGATTTTGGTAAAGAAACAAAATTGCATCAGCATCCCCACCTCATTATCATTCTCGGAAAGCGATTATTTTCGACCGTACTGACGAATGCCACTTTCTTTGTTCTCTTTTCCATTATTATTATTCAGCCATTGACTGTCATTAAGGGGTTTGACGTCCTATGGCTTATTCCAAGCAAATGAGATCATTACTAGGAAAAGGAAAGCTACTAATAATTGTTCAGGCAATTGTTACGGTAAAAGTCATGATATTCTGAGTTCTTAGTATGAGGAAAATCGGTCTCATATAACAAAAATCGCTTAGGAAATGTTTGCAATTCTGAACTCGAATATCTTATCCTACCCGCCCTTATCAACAGACATTATTTTTCCCGATTAACACGGATTTCAATAAATTACTTAGTGTTTACTCGAACGGTGCTTCGTTGCTTATGACAATCAATACCCAAGTATGGGTTCCTTTGAGAAGAGCCTTACAAGGCAAGACATGTTTTTGAAAATTGACTAAAAGTTGCGAAGAAGTAGAAGCCTTTGATAAATCTGTTCGTTCGTTTTGCTCTGAAATAAACGCGTGTTTGGTCACAAAAGAAAAAAATGGATTAAATTAATTTACACTACAAAAAATAGTGTTACGAAAAGCGCTTTTTTCGGGTACAATTCGTATCGGATCGTGATTCTTCTGAGGGAAATACACTTTCACGTTTTCACTTCAAGGTTCTTTTATTTACAATTAATTTCATTAAGAGTAGAATTATTCACAATTTATTTTTGGCAATACTCTCGACTTCTCAACTCAAATATTAGGTTGGGGAAAAAGAAATCCATTATTTTTTCGGAATGGCAAGGTAAACACCAGGCAGATCACTTTCTTGGGCTGCTTTGCGGACATATGCAAATTTTCATCGCTTCGAAAGCAACGGAAGCCCTTGCAAATCATTTTCTAACTGTTTCGCAGCATGTGAACTGCAAGCCAACTTGATCATCTCCTTGGCTTCAATTGCTCCTTTTCCCAGTTTAAGCCAAGCAAACAATATCAATATAAGGAATTTCTTACTACACTGAATGCACAGTGCATTAACATATATATTGGGTTGGGGAAAAAGAAATCCATTATTTTTTCGGTAGATGGCTGCACTGGTAGATTTCTCGTAAAGTAACGATCAAACAATTTCAGATTTATGCTCGTTGGAAAGGTGACATTTCGCCGTAAAAAAAATTCTTTTGTTGTTTTTTGTTTGGTGCATTGTGCAGTTGTGAATTACAGCGTGTTAAAAATGGAAGTGAACAAAGGGAAAATTCGGTACATTTTTTCTTTGACAAAGGCGAAAATGCAAGCCAGGCGGCTAAAATTGTGAATGGTGTTTATGGTTCCGATACTGTAACCGCCAATTATGTGCAATTTTGGTTTAGAAGATTTTTTAGTAGATTCCTTTCAGGAATTTTTGATGTTAAAGATGCACCTCGCACAGGTAGGCCGGTCGTCGAAAATGTCGATAAAATCGGAGAAATGATTGGTGTTAGCAGTCGTAACATCGCCCAGGAGCTAAAAATCGACCATAAAACAGTTTTAAACCATTTACACAAAGCTGGATTCAAAAAGAAGCAAAAGAAGAAGACAGAAATAATGGATTTCTTTTTCCCCAACCTAATATTTTTTTTTCTACTATATCTGCCTTCCGCAAATATTCTATTTACATACATTTTTACCAGCGTATGACTATTACCTAAGTTCATGGTTTCATTTTTAATCCGTTAACCTGCTTGTCCGCTAATCGTTTGCGTCGACCGGCATGACCGTGCATGACGAGCCGCGAATGTGCACTTGGGTTTTTCCCTGTCTAGGAAAATTACTTTGTGGGAATATTAATTAGTTTGAATGAAGTGGATTCGGGTGTTTCCGTAACAATATTTTAAAAATTAACATAAATTGTTTATCATTGCGAGAGATCCTCCGTTTAAATGAAACACTTGAAATGTATATTTTGCACATTTGATAAGTTCACGGATTCGAATGATTTGACGGTTTGTATACCGTGTATACCCTAATAAGTGTATAACATGCATGAGCTACCGTCCGCTACGGGCGAAAGACGCAGTACTTACATAAAATAATAGCAGTTTTAAATTGAACTCAATTCTCTGCTAAGCTCTGCTGAGAGCATTTTTAATAAAATGGACTTAAGTAAGAGCTGTAAATAAGATTCATTCCGCGCTAAACTTTTCATTCCTTTATTCGTGAACTTATTTAACTTTCCAGAGGATTTTAAATCGAATCTACTTCAACATAAATTTACCCTTCGCAGAGTTTGCACTAGTTTGCCTCTATTTTTTCAATGTACTCTGTGACTTTTATTCGGACTTGAACGCGCTTAACGCTTGATTACCTATAGTGCGCAAATATTTATTTCCCTTGTTTCCCTTGTTGCTGAAAAAAAAAAAAAAAAAAAAAGTAAAAAAAAACGGTCTTCGACTTTGTAAATAATATTGCGACTCCATTTCGATATTTGACCTGCTTTGTTTGCGCATTTCGTTACATATTTCCTGCTATTTTGCTGTTTCTTCTTCCTTCGTTCGGTCGTTCGGTCGTTCGTTGTTCAACTTTGCCTTTGTATTTCTCCTGTTCTGAGAGTATATAAGAATGGCAGCAGTAACATCAACCAAGCTTTTGGCGTTTGAAACCCAAAAATTTTATGCGTTCTTATTTCTTTTGATTTCTTTTTATGCTTCTTCTTTTTTCTTTTTTTTTTTTTGTTCATTTTAGAGGGATATTTTTGTTTTAAAAGTAAAACGCTATAAATATGCAAATTTTATCTTATTCCAGTAGTTTGAGTGTTTTCCTAACTCTCTTTACATCACTTCAGCAAGGTCTAGTTAAAAACAAACGATGTGATGATGAATAAAATTTAAAATGTTTATATGTTTCACAAGAAATATAGGTCAAATTTACTTGGCGGTTAAGTGCTTTGCAAAACAAGTAAGAAAATCATATCCGGCTCTGACCGAAACATTTATACCCATCATCACTATCCTAACAAACAAAGGGCAAAAAAAAAGAATATTCTACATCTACAGGCATAGATACAGGCACAGACCCACTGTCCGCATTCGGCCCGTGTTGTCGTCGAGGACGACCCGCTGCATTTCAAATTTCAAATAATTCAATTTAGCTCGCACATAACAATCCTACAAATAGGTTATATTTTCGTTCCCTACCATCTCAGCTATGCAGTTATCGGATGTGAGCTGTGTTTAGGTGCTTTTCTTTTTTCATTAGGCTAAAAAATGGGTGGTTGGTGAAGAATGCCGCATTTATAATAGAAATGAAATCTTGTCCTGGACTCTGTTCCGCCGTGATATGAAAATTAAAATTCGCCCGTTGTGAGAAAAGAGTTGGCCACCTCTGCTCTACAATATTTGCATAGGCGTGGCTGTTTTTTTCAATTTTTGTAGAATTAATTTTTGAAATTTCGATCGTGTACCTGTTCTATGTTATGAGTAAGAAGTAAAAAGTACGCCAAGCAAAGGTCTATGGCTCGATTGGGTCACTTTCAAATTCTGTTACAAATTTGTAGGCGATAAGTTCATTTTTGCGAGTGAAAGAATGGTTACCGCAGATACCATGTACATGGGCAGACAGACTGACAAAGAGACGAGCATGCTTACGGATGGATGTATACGCTTTATGGAATTTTGAGCCTTGCTTCTTCATTTTTGCGATCAGGAGATTGTTTACCGCAGACACTACACCATCTGACGGACCGACGGACTTGCTTAACTCGATTTAGAATTTCATGTTGATTTATGTCCTTATGGGGACTCGGAAATTTCTTTCTGCATGTTGCAAACGTTGCAAACGAGGAATATGCTCCTCAACGGGAAGGGTGCTTCGATATTGGCATGACCTTATACGCAAGTATTTATACATTGTATGTATTAGTTGGTTTTTGCATTTCCATGGATGCAACTTTTCACATTTTTCTACTTCATCGTTTTCGGAAATTTAGAGCGTGGAATGCAACAAAATTAACAAATTAAAGACTTAAACTCATAGACAGATTAAAAACCGAAATTGTGGAAATTATTATGCTTTTAATTAAATGACGTAACGTAAAAAACAAGCAGTTAAAAATAGTTAGTTTTAAGTAGAAATTACATTCAATTATAATGTTATGATTTACTATAGAGATAGGGAAGACAGATACTATCAAACTCTTTGGAAGAGCTAAAAACTTCAAAAGTCTAATTAATTACTTATAATTAGTAGTTCCTTTCCGCTAACTCATTTTATAATGTCGTTAAGCACACGTATGACTTGTAAAGCATTTCGCGAAAGTCCCTGCATCACCTGCACTCTTTAAGCATTGCATTCGAAAAGCATTTATTAAATTTAGGGATTTGTTCTTCTTCTTTAATTTTGTATTTTTTTTTTTTTTTTTTTTTTTTTTTTTTTCTTAAGAAACGGTGGTGGTTTTCCATAGTCACAAAGGGAAAAGAACGAACGAACTATCCTTATAAATATATATTTCACTTAAGCCTCTTTGAACTCATTGATGTTGTGCGGTGATAACAAACCCTCTTGTTTGTAATATTACTCAGCCGGAGTTTATTAACTAAATTTTTTGTGAATTGCTTCCCAAAGAACAAAA
>KK502400.1:704265-720710 GCA_000688735.1 Glossina austeni
TATATATATATATATATATATATATCTATATGTTTGGTTAAAAATATAAAGAGAACTAAGAGGTAAATATGTACTTAAAGGCTCTAAAAAAAGTAAATAAATGTACATAGTTCTTGAATCTTTTTGTTCATGTAGTAGCATAGCTAACATAAAACCAACAAAGAAAGAAAAAAGGGACGACATCAAGACAATGCACAGGGGCATCAATAAAATGCTTTTGATGGCTGTTAGAAATGCCAAGTACAGACAGAGAGTGATGGAGTACGAGAAAGGGGAAAAGAGAGAATGATAGAATAAGAAACCGGGAGAGAGAGAGTGAGAGATAATGGGAGCGAGTGAATGAGAGAGAGAAAGCGAAGAGTAGCAGAGATGGTACAAAAGTAAACGACGTTAACAATTTTCAAATATTTCAACTTGAATGAATTCTCCAATGGGACTAAATTGCATGTGTTACCAAATTTAGGCATGTCATGACAACACACAAGATAAAATAAAGGCAGACAAACACCCAACATGTTACATATCGAAAATACATACTCGAGAATAATTTTATAAAAGAACTAAACAGACTAGATGTCAATATGTTTGTTATTGTTATTTGTCTGTTAGAGTCAATGTATCTACTACCAAAACCAACGCTTTTTACCGAAAATATATGAGATGTTGGTTTTTTTCTCTTGCAGAAAGAATTTCTGGTAATGAACATTTTGTGCCACCCAGGAAAAAACAAACCTTATTCACCGCCACAGACCTATTGTGGTCGTTTTACAAAAGGAACTGCCAAGCACTTTCAACATATTAAAAAGCTAAGCTTAGTGAATAGTGTGTATACGTGGTTAGAGTGTACGTTTCATTTTTTTTTCTATTTTTCCTTTGCTTATTTTTTTTTTTTTTTTTTTTTTTTTTTTTTTTTTTTGTAAACATGACAATAAAAATCTCGAAATCCCAAAACATAAATGAATGATGACCCCTTGTATCTTGCCAGCCAGCTGTCTGTTTGTCCATTTTTCGATGATCACCATAATGATGATGACTGCTTGCCATACCGAGCTAAAACAATGCAAGCGCGTTTCTCTTATACCACTATATAAATAAATTCTATGCATTTGAGCTTAGAAACAAAAAAAAAAAAAAAAAAAAAAAAATCACTGTAAATGTATGTACAAGTGTTAAAGACGACAATAAAACAGATCGGAGAACATTAGTTATAAAGCACGTTCCCAGAACGTGTACCATCACATCACACAACTAATGGCCTCAAAACTTAAAATACTCATCATATACTAGCAGTCATCACAAGCGCTTAGATAGATGATGATGATAATGATGATGATGACTAACCAGCCACAAGACATTAAATTCCAATGAGAAATAAAAAGAAAAAAACGACGAAATTTACGTTAAACTGACTTTAACAATAATGATAATAAAAGCAACACGAATAACGCAATAACAACAACAAAGAGAATAACAACGCTAACATAACAAGCTTTGTTACATTAAATACATGATGATGATTTATAGGATAGTAAGCAATTAAATGGAATATATTGAGTTATGGACATTTTTTTACAGGATGTCAAGTAGAGAGAAAACTTGATTCAAAAGTATTTTATAAATTCCTAAGAAATACTCGCTTACATGACGCTGGTAAAGAGAGGGTGTCTCAACATGAACTAATCAATTTGATTCGCCAAAATAATTACAAACCTCTCAGAGCGAACGAGAACTAATGGTAAAGTTGCAAATAGTTGCGAGTTTGATTTTGTGATGTTTTTTGGTTTCCTATTCAAATTTACTTTTTGAACTTCAAACCATGTTTTTATGACGCTTTGGCTTTGGTCCAAGTGAGACCGAAGCTTTATAGAATCAGAATATACTCAAACTGTTACTCGTACGATTTAGAACGAATGATAGAATGATAGAAAGTGAGTTTCTTTGCTTTCGTGCAATTGAAATCAAAAACTGCTGCCATACGATCATTTTTGTACTGCACTTACTTTACAAGAAGTTTAATATTTATTTACCGAATTTTCATTAATTTAAATCTTTTCTTCTTCTTCTTAAGAAATTTTTTTAATTTTGATTTTTTTTAAATATATTATAAGGCCTCCTACATAAAACCATTTCGATATGTAGTTAAAGAATCTAAGACACACGGACAGAAGAATTTTTAAATATTTTTTTAAAAAGGTTTTAAAGGATGATAGAAAATCTTTCGATTAATAGGTAAGGCCGCTGTGGGACGCCTCTCGGTACTGCAATAATAATATTTGGCGAGCTTATTAAATATACACTTAAGAATTCCAAGGAAATCCGTTGGCTTTTTACATATAATTATTTTTATGTGATTGGCAAGCATTTGCGTGAAAACGCGTAAAAACACTGTACCGGGCCACCGCCATTCGTTAAATAATACACTACACCGCCCTACCACCTAATTCATGTAACAAATTTTCAAAATGAAACGTTATAGGGGAGATGGCCGAAAGGTGATCCTATCTAACCCATCTTCAATAGTTTTCGTCCTTGCGTCAAAACACATAAATTCACCAGATTTTATCAAAATATTTGAAAAATCGCGGAACAAAGGCCGTGGAAAGACGGACAAATGGGCCGACAAGCTTAGCTTAATTCACAAGATGTTTCTAAATCGGTCCTTCTGAATGTTGCGTACATTCGCACAAACTTAATTTACTCTTGTACCACACGTAGTGTAACATATATATAGAAATAGTTCAATTAAGTTATCGAACATAACCTAAGTATTCCTCTAGAGAATATAGTTTTAGCAACACTCGAAATGATTCGAATAAAAAATATGAAAATTGTTTTATTGATTACTAAAAATTGCCTTTTTATGCCATTCTTAAGGAGCCAACTTAAACGAGCACCTAAGCCAATAAAAGAATTGATTTCCAGAAAAATGTACACCGGTATTACCCCTTTGGTTATGTTCCACAGAAAATAGAGTCGGCCGAAGTAAAAACGCATGTCATTGCGCTCTTTTCTCTACGTCGATTTATTTATTTCTCATTATTTGCGAATCTCGGAACAAAAAACTATCTTTAATGGAAGGCAACGGAATTGATTTGATCTCGAACGCAGTAACGGAAAGGTTTTAAGTAATGACATTTCCCCTAAAGGAATCACAGCTTTTCCGCTTATTTCAACTCATAGATAAACATTAGTCGACATTTATGCAGTTGTACGGTTATCTTATATCACACCAATAAATTCTTTAAGCTTTTAAATGTAAAATTATGTGTTTTAACTGCACTCTTGTATAGTAGCGGAAAAAAAGATTTTTCCAAAAATTTAATAGTATTGAGTGTTCGCTAATAATCAGTTCTCTACGTTCTTTGACAAAACTCAAATTTATGTAAAATTAAAATTTTCTCATGTCAAATCTCGTAAATCACTTTCTAACTATTTCGTGCCTAACTGCATTTTCAGTTCAAGTCAACTGAATCAACTCTTGGCAGTTTAAAATAGAATAACATAACGGAACATGCACTGAAAACTGTTTGTGAACATTCGCCTACTTTAACCTTTAATACATATGCAAAGGGACAACTTGGAAGCAAATGCCGTAGTACAAGCAATTAATGTCTTAGCTTTGCATACCCAAAGTTTCGGAAGCATTGAACGCTTCAGGTTTGTTAGCAATAAAGCAATCAATTTTACCGCAGATAAGTTATTGACACATCAGCTGATTGGGGGTCAGCTGATATGAGGGTTTTGCCACGCCTTTAAGGGCCATTTACTCCGTCGTAATGGTTAGTTCCGTGTCGATAGGCATAAACAGCCAGCGGTCGAGCTTACCGAGCTCAATGATCCTTTAATCACTTCCATCTTTACTTGTTTACGTTTTAGTTAGCTTAGCATTTTTATTTAACAGCCTTTCTGCTTATGAATGCTTTCTGTCTTTTTGTGGTTCTATGTATTCTTTTACATTCACTTAATCTGTCTACAAGTTACTCCCTTTGCTTTGTTCGCTTGTCTGTCTTATAGTTTATAAAGTTCTACTACATGATTTTAATGCAAAAAAAGAAAGAAAGAAAAAAAAAAAGTGCAATAGAAAATACTATCAAATAATCTACTTAAGTGTAAATATAATTTAAGTTAAAGTTTTGCTTTAGTTTTTTTTTTTTTGGTCGTTTAATTGAAAAAAAAAAAAAAAAAAAAAAAAAAAGGAAAAAATAACCAAAAACTTTTACTAAATTCACTGCAATTGTGAATTTTCCGAAAGACAGCAACCTTTACTTCTATAGAGCAGGCAGGCTGGCAGGCAGGCAGGCAGGAAGGCAAGCAAGCATTAAAACATATACAGTCAGACTAGCAGCAGCCAAACAAATTCACTGACTAACTAAACAATGCCACAAAGACAATAAATAACTAGGAATACCAGCAGCTTAATTAAATAAGCTGGCAAACAGATTTAAGAGATTTCAACACTAAATATATATACACACTAAAGCACATATCTATACCCAGTAGAACTATACTAATATATATATATAATATATATATATATAATATATAATAAGAAGGGAGGAAAAGACACACATGAAAAAACAAAAAAAAAAAAAAAAAAAAAACGAAAAAACGTCTGTAAGATTTCTTTAACGTAACTAAGCGAAGAACATGAAAGAGGCGAAAAAGTGAAGAGGAATATGGGTGAAAGGATAGTTTGTACCAAAAACCACATCTATGTATACAAAAAGGATTTTTTATGAATGTATGTAATATTACAACATTTATTGGATTATGTAAGCACATATATGGAAGAATTTTATTAAGAAGAAAACTTAAGACATCAATAAGCATCAGATTTGTATAACAGATTCTTTCTCTCTTTCTTCTCCTTTTTTTTTTTTTTTTTGATATCGAAGCTTGTATGTGTAGCATCGTATAAGCCACAATTTAACATAAATTTATAAGCCTATGTTGCTTTGCATGCACATTTGTATTTATATTTATGCTCATAGTGTATAGCTGCACTTGATAAACTGCGACATTAAATTTGCAGATGAATTTGTAAATATTTCTTCGGTGCATCGGTGTACGTATGTATGATGATGATGATGATGATGATGTGTTGTATGTTTAGTGCGCCTAACGAAGAAAATTCAGCCTAATAGTCTTATCATTTTGGTAAACTATGACGAAAACCACATTTTATACTGTTTTCTGTTGTTGCTGTTATCTTTTTGATTCTTACAGCCATACATCTAAGTGTACATATACTCGTGGTAACATAAAATTTGAACAAAATTTCTTTTCTCTTTGTGTGTTCTATTGTGTTATTTGCCAACATAACCACGAAAACATAGTCGCAAATAGCTGCAACAGACAAGAACATGAGGCTTTTACTAAAGCATATCGTAATATTTGGCTGGTTTCCAAAAACACCATAGACAATAACAAAAACAACAACAATAACAATAACAACAACAACATTAACAACATCGACAAAAGCAACCAATTTCTGAAATCAGAAACTCAAACCCAAAACATTTGTTACTCATACTGTCTGTAGAAATATTTTACTATTTTCTTTTTTTTTTTTTTTTCTTTTATGTTTTCTGTTTGTTTTTTACGTTTCCGTTAAAGAAAAATCTACTGCTGCCATGTGCACATTTCGCATTAGAAATTTATCAGTATTTTCAGTAGGAATGAGAAATGGTTGAGCAAGCATTCCCGTATTAAAGTGAACATTAAATGTTTGCTGCTACTCCTATTACCAATACTGTTACATAAGTTAAAGTATTGCATAGCCATACCACACTAACAAATATTTAGATACTAGTGTAAGCGTATAACACGGTTAGTTGTTCTAAATAACAAAAAAAAAGAAAAAAAGAAAAAAAGAAAAAAAATTACAAATATCGTCGCCAAAGTCTAACGAGTTATGCATTCAGATATGGGACTCGACCACCACCAACACAACTCCATCAAAAGTTTTTGGTAGTGCGGTTTTCTGATGAAAATTAAAGGAAATCACTGGCGCACAATCGTCTTCCAGCGCAATGGCTAATAAATTCAATTATTAAAAGAATGCGATGCAATAGTCGGTTAAAAAGTTGGTTAAATTACACACAAATAAAATTTCATATAAAATAACGAACACAGACATAAGTTTTCAAATTGAATCAAAACAGTCAAATTTCTTTTACATTAAATCATTATTTTATATGTGGATGAATAAGAGAAACAAAAATACGAATCATATAGCAAATTAAACGTTAACGATTTTATTACCTATCATAGGAGACGAATACTGCCGACACATAATCGAATGTTTGTTTTAATTAACAATTTATTTCAAATGTCAAATTTTCTATATATGTACAAATGTATATATGTAAGAATGAAAATTGCTATAATTACTCTCAGTATGGTTCGCCTGAATGACCGAGTAGGCAAAGCGTCTCGACTAGCAACTCAATAGCCGTCAGTTCAAATCCCAAGTGAATCAGGGCTTTCGATAGCCTTAGGTGCTAGTGCTTTAAAACTTTGTCCATAGAATTTATTTCTCTGACCAAATTAATAATAATAATAATAATAATGCTCTCAGTATGATGCTGCTTCTACTACCGTAACCACAATCAGAAGAATTGTTTGTTTTCTTAGGTCAAGTCATAAGTAAGTTCCGTTTTTTTATCGGACATTTATTTTGCTTTCATTGATTTACAAAATCATATTAATTTACCGTTTTTTAGTGAGGTGTTCAACCTTTTTGCTGTACCTCTTGTTGATCGGCGTGGATTTTGCTCGAATATTGCCTTGAAAAGGTTGTCGTCAAAGTCCTCTTTTCAAGATCGTATCTCCAGAACGGAGTTTTACAAACCAATTTCTAACGGCCCGATCCGTCACCAGTCCGTATCATCGTGTACACTGCTTAGTTTTTCAGCTGTCGCCTTAGCGCTATTGCTTTGTTTAAATTCCCAAAGCATTACATGTCGAAGATGCACTTTTTGACACTCCGTTTCGAAGGTTAAGCGAAGAAAAGGACTAACTGAGTCCTCATCTATATAGTGAAAAGAAAAACTCATTTGTTTCGGTGACTTAGATTAGGTAAATACGAACAATAGATTATTCGATTGGGTTCCAACTGCATCGGAAGTTGCTAATGAATCGGCCCGATAACACTATTTTTCTGATGACTATTAGCTGATGCTATTAGCTTTGCTAGTGGCTATCCTTTCTCTATCTATTGTTGTCGCTATTGCTACTACAAAAACTATAATATATTGTGTCATACGAGAATTGTTGCTTTTAATATTATTACGTCTTTACATCTCTATTAAGAATAATGCGAGATTCATACTTAATGCTGCTACCTACTACTATTCTGTTACTACTAATCTTTCTTTTCCTTTTATGCCTGCAGCACACACAAGAGATTGACATTAATATTGTATTGACAGGCTTATCTGTCCCTCTGTCCATCTTGTTTTATTTTGATGAAATTTGATGTAGCGACATGTTTTAGCCTAAGGACGATCGTTTTTGAAAATAGTTCGAATCGGACAACTTTTTCGATCACTTTTTGTTTTAAAAAAGTCAATATATATACACAACCGTACGATGGTGTAGGAAGCATATTTAATGCTTATCCCTCGCCCAACTGACATATTTTCACTTGTTCTTGCATCACATTTGCAATTATTGTCATTAGTTAAAGTAATGCTCTACTTGCTGTATAATGCTATTGTGTAGCTACTATTAGTAATACCACCTTCCGAAGTCAGAATATCATTTGCTGGAAACAGTTATCTAAGCAAAATAATTAATTGATAAAATTACAGGAATACAGTAACTCGAAGAAATAATAACTCATTAAAATATATAAAGATTTCGGAGTTCGTTTCAATTTTGTATCTTAAGATCAGAAAATCTTCTTTTCCACTTAGTAGTAGTCGGGCAAAAAGAGTGTAAGCTTGTTACCAATTTTTTCACTTCTTTTCGCTATTACGCTGTTTAAGCCACGGATGAGATCGGAGAAGCGTGCAGGGAGTAATCGTCTGATTCCACTGAGGCAATTAATAGTTTCGGCAGGTGTAAAATGCCTTTACAGAGTAATTGTATGCGGGAAATCTGATGAGTACGGCTTTCCATTAATCGATGGCTATTAATCAGATGATATCGCTGATAATATAGCTCCTCCTATATATATATATTCTTAATAGGAATACTTTAACCAATATTCTTGGTATTATGTCCACAGCCTTTATTATTGGAAATTATCTTTTATACCGAAATATTTATCAATTCGAAAACATGTCAGTTTCAATTTATTACAACTATGCGCAGCACTGCAAGTAAATCTTGCTAGGCGCACAAAAAGAAAACCGGCAGAGGGATGTGGCACGGGATGTAGTTACGGAACAATGATTTAAAAAGTCCAAGCAGGCCAAGCGTATTTTACTTCACTTCAAAGTTTGAATTGTCGGAAACGTTATAATGACTCAGTTCAGGATAACTTAACAAATGCGATTTTTAATCACATTAAGAACGAGAAGTAAATATTTAAATAAAAAAAAATATGTTAACAATTTTGGCTTTCATAGCTGAAGAAAGAATAAAAATCAATTTTCGCTTTAGTTCAATTTTAAAGTCTTTTTGCTTCTTCCGAGATTCACTTAAAAAAAAAAAAAAAAAAAAAAAAAAAAAAAAAAAAAAAAATGACATCAAGTTATATGTACTTATGTTCATTACATAATCTATGATATGTAAGAATATTTTGAAAAAGGAAACCCTTTTTACTTATTTTACTAATTTTTATTAAGGAAAGCTTAAATAACAAGTCTATGAAGAAAAACGAGAACGGGAACGAGAACAGCAACACGACCGCAATAATCCGTAGCAACACAGATTAGCTATTAGTAACATAGAAAACATGATACACAAATACTTTTACATATGTATATCTTATGCTATATTTGTATTTGTGTTTCTATCGCTTGTTTGTTTGTCTGGTTAAAAATCTTCTTATACCGGTTAAATACACAAAATATGTTGCGGTGAATTTTCCAAAGCACATAGTTATATATAACAGCATATCAGCATATATATATATATATATATATATATATATATATATATGTATAGACGTCAAAGTAGAAAATGTTACATACACCAGAACTTAATTGTGTGTCTTTGTTAAGCACTTAAAAACGAAAAACATGTCTGTATTTATATGTACTTATGTAAAAGTATTTTTAACAAGCTTTACACGCATTTTTCAAAGGTGTAGCAAAAAAACTTTTTTTATTTATTTTTTAAATACACCGCTACATACCGAGAGGTTTTGAGAAAAAGTAAAAGGTGTGTTAGTAGTTAAATGAAATTCAAGTTCATTAGAAAATTTTAAGAGGTTTAGTGGTTTAAGTGTGTTGACAGAAAGAGGGCACACAAACATTAAACACACTAACAGTGCCAAAGGGTTCATATATTTTTCTCTCCTCCTTCTTTAACTAAAAATGTAAATAAATCTGCTAAAAGTTAAAGGGAGAAAAAAAATTTACTTTAAATTTAAAACAATAATGAAAAATTTTATTACTAACTTTTAATTTCCATCATGCTTTCGAAATATATGAAGTATCCCTTGAAAAGTAAAAATCAGTTAAAATATGATAGTGCTTTACGCACCAGTGTGCGAAACTTTTAACAAAATTTACTTTAATACAATTTGAACTCAAGTGATGAAAAATGATGACTTCAAAGTTTATATATAGATATACATCTCTCTCTCTTTCTCTATATCTATCTTTCTGTCTCTTTCTCTCTATCTACCTATCTCTCTCTCTATCTCTATCTATCTATCTATCTATCTCTCTCTCTCTATCTCTCTCTACCTCTCTCTCTCTCTCTCTCTCTTTCTATCTCTATCTCTATCTCTCTCTCTATCTATCTATCTATCTCCTTTCTCTCTCTATCTATCTCTCTCTCTATCTCTATCTCTCTCTATCTATCTATCTATCTATCTCCTTTCTCTCTCTATCTATCTCTCTCTCTATCTCTATCTCTCTCTATCTTTATCTCTATCTCTCTCTCTCTCTTTCTCTCTCTCTCTCTCTCTCTCTCTCTCTATCTCTATCTCTCTATCTCTCTATCTCTATCTCTCTCTCTATAGCAAAGGAATTCACATTAATCACGGCGTGGTATATAACAAGAAATTAAAATTTAAGGACGAACCTTAGATACCTATTAAGTTAGGTATAAGTACCGAACTATTGATTAAATTGTTATGTCTATTGTGGAGCGAAACTATTGGGTTCCTTGGTTTACCCATAGACGTGCCGAAACCTTCACCTCTTCGTAGTGCTCCCTATAAAACATTTTCTGCTGCATTATGGCTCTCTTTTCCTCTTGTTTTGAGAGTCGCACAGTCAATGGCAAAGAAAGGTTTAAGGCTTACTATCTAGAACCTAGCAATAGGTTTTTCTCATTGGAAGCGGAAGGGGTCTAGTCGGAAGAGGCTTTCTTTTGTAAAGAAGCATTTCTTTCCCTATTTGGTTCTCTTGGTGGAGGTCATCATCACGATGGCCAACGATATCAAGTGGGCTGGGGCACAGGTGGGTGTGTGTGCTGTGCGACGACAACCTTAGAAGCATTATTTTCCTTGAGAAAGGATAGTTAGGCTTGGCCGTCCGGGACGTTTGGATAGTCCAAAGGCAAGTGCTAAAAGCGTACAGTATGAGATCATCCAAAGCTGTATAGCTTGGTGTAAGTTCTGGTTTGAACGATAAGCCAAGAAGTTAAAAGGACCCCCACGGGGGTCAGGTTGGCCAAAGTCAGATTGCTTCGGCAGGAAAATGCACACTACCCTTTGGAATGCCGGACGAATGCCTTCTTGCCTGGCTGCTGGGTACGGCCCTTCGGGGAGTATTCGTAGTGGCTGTGGTTACCACAAAGTTTCGCGGGGAGCTATCTAAGAGGTGCTTAGATAGGCCTCGACGTAGACCACTAAACGAGAATATAGCCCACACCCATTTTCTATTGCGGTACTTCAGGGTAGCGAGGCCCCCTTCAATGCGGCTTGTCTCTCTCCCTGAGGGGTCCTCAATCAAGTAACCTCTCGATTGCCAATGATTGTAGGCAACCCGTCTGATTAAGGCTTCACGCCTTTTCTGTTATGTCTATTATCCGTTTTTACCCTACGCCACTTTTGATACAGAGTATCAAACTAAAACGTAAGTATTAGCATCATTTCTGATAAGAGTATCATTTTCTGAATCGACATAAGCTTGTGTGTCTATCTGTCCTCCTATCCGACTGATGTCTTTGTGTGCAATCTGTAATTTACAAAATATATTTTATATAAATTGACTACACTGGCTTTTACTACTGGTAAAGCCAGCTGGTAAGACCGGCTGGTTCGGTCGGTGTCGGTACAGTTGTGAACAACAATAGTATGCAGATATAGACAACATAACTATATATAATACACTGTAGGAGTAAGGCAAAGATCTAGATGTGATTTATTGCTTAAGCTAACAATCGTTTAGACACCGAGTGCCGAGTGCCAGTAACGAACTTAACGACTTTATAGCGCGAACAGGGAATAATTTTGCTAACGTTGACCACTTGTGATCAGGCAGAATTTAAATCATTGTCCCGTCAGATTTCGTGGGCAAAACGGGCTCATATTAATATCTTTAGGTTTCCGCTGACCATTTTTTCTCTCCATAGACTATAGTTTTAGAAAATCAAAGAAATTACGTTTTTTTTTTTTCTTGCAAACTAATAAATGATACCGCAAAAAGTACTGACCATCTTTGAGTGTCATCTGCACTGCGGTGAAGAATTTCAAGCCATGAGGGCAAATGAAAAAGTATTTGAAACAAATAAAGAAAAAATGTCTCGTATTATCGAATATCTTATAATTGGCAGAAAAAACTGGGTTTGCACTTCTCAAACAAACCAGAGAAGCATTTGACAAATTCGCAATTTTCTATGGAAATTGAGTACCCAAGCGAGAAAAGTCTCTCCAAATAATTAATCAAAACCTTATGCTTGCTTAGATCATATTTAGGAAGAAATCGTAATAATGGGCTACGAACTGGAACTGGTTTCACTCCATGTCCTCGATCGAGACAGAGCATCCAGATTCTGTCTGACGCACAAATGAAAAAAATCTCGTAATCATTTAGAACGTTAGACGTGCATAAACTACTGTCCACTCCAAAAAGATATTCAGACCCTAAATATTTAAAAAATGATTTTAATTATTTAAAAGTACCCGCCCCGTTTACCGTTACGCATTGTCTTTCGTTAATTTGAAATCAACGCTCCAAACTATCCAATAACTACAAATCAATTACTTAAAGGCGTTAAAAAGAACTTAAGCTTCCTACCGCAATAGCTTTAAGTGACTTTTTTTAATTTATTTACTTACTTAAGATTGCGCAGGTGCTTTTTTAACTTAAACAAGAGTTATTTATATTTATCGTATGGAGCTTCTCATATGCATCTTATAGTAGACCGTAGATACTCCTAATGTCCAAAATACCGAGAGAGAGAGTCATTGCATGAAATGAAACAACATAAGATTGATTCGTGTGCAGTAAACAAACTACAAAAAAGATTTTTCTTTCCAGTGAAAACATAATCCGTCTTACTATACCTACATATATATATATATATATTTATATAAAGGAAGAAGAAAGAGACATAAGCAGACTTTAATTCATTTTAAAACGAATCTTAGATGACCGCTACTTAAATAGGAGCAATTTTTCGAAAATATTTTCTCAATAAAATTTCAACTCTGCTCGCAAACGAATTACGATCTGTTCTAAACTTGATGTTTGCACAAAAAGTAAGCACACACTTTCCAAATTTTTGGGTTATTATTTACTTTATCTGCAAGCAGATAAATTTCAATCAACAAAGTGGAAATTTTTTTTATTGAATCTTATATTAATCGGCATTTTATCGGCATGTGGCCTCTAATACGATTCTATCTAAAAAGTAAAAATGGAATTTTATAGAGCGAAATATATCGATGCCATCAATTAAGCGTTTCGATGTCACTCAATTTCACAAAAGTTGCCTCAATGATTAGCACGATTTTCATTCAATAATCAAAATATATAAACACAGGCAATATGTTTAATGGATCACAGAAATAGCTCATGTTGCATACGGAAATGCAAGCTATTTACAAATTCATTCACAAGAAAGCTTAACTTGGGAGAGTGAAGTTAGTCTGTTTGCGTCTTCAATATTGTGATCACTAATAGCACTACTACTTAAATTCATAAAAGTGTTGAAGAGAAAAAATACCAACCAACAAAGTGCAAGTTGTTTCAAGGATAATTGGACACAATTTTAAGGATTTCCGTTATGGGCACATCTAAAAGTTGCTAAGATTGCAAGAAAATCAATATACCACCGTAAGGGATCTATTGATGGACATAAAAAAAGATTGAGAAAATCAATGAAGAAATTATTTTTCCAGACTAAATAAATTAAATTACATTGAAGTGATGAAAATTCAGCTAGCAAACCATTTTTTTAACACACACAGGCGCGCGCAAACAACACAACTTGACGTACTCACGTGCACATATACCCATGCATATGTAAATGTTCTGTGTTAATATATTTTCACTGTCTGTGCAGGTATATATATATATATATATATACATATATATATATATATATATGTGTGTGTGTGTATGTGTGTATGTGTGTTTGTGTGCATTTGTTTGCGCAGATAGACATTGAAATAATGCCATTTCGTTAGCTGTTATCGAGGTAAAGGTGTATTACATTCTATATATATATATATATGTAAAGAGCAGACAATTTCGTAGCTTAAAAATGATGTTTAGTAGATATCGCCAACAGGCTTAAAAGAAAATACAAACACATCAACTTCACGTACACTTCTATAGACGTCATTCGAATCGTTGAGATTTACTTTAGGTGAAATTTTTATTTGGTGTTTGCAGAAATTTTGATCACTTTTTTACTTGCAAAAAGGCATTCATTCTGGCAAATTGGTACAATATTTATTAACCAAGCTCGATGTCATGATTTTCTACAAGATTTTGCAATATTTTTAGCAACATGGTGATATCATGTCGAAAGAACTTCTGCAACTGCCAGCCAAGCCAAGCGACAGCGATCTGACCAAGTAGTAAATGAGGAGGCGCCATGTTTGGTGCCCACGCTGGATGGGGCAGAACTTCCCATACCAACTGCAACCGTGTGCCCTGGACAACTCTTGCAGCGCGTGGTCAAAAAATGACATTTTCAGTCAATCCGTGCCCGCACTTTTTAACCGTTGAAACTAAAACCGACAATTGGAAGATGATGGAGTAGCATCACCATAAGCCTCTGAACGTGTTTGATGGCCTTCGGCAGCAGAATTCTTCAAATAAACAGCAAAAGTAATGAATTGAATGAATTTGAAAGATGAAGAATTTTGAACGTTCCGTGGTCGGCGGTGGCGTACGGTGGAAAACTGTTCTTTTATGTAGAGGAAAGTTAAGTTTTTGCCTGTAAAAGTCGCTGATCAAAATTCTTGCAAGCACCTAGTATTTATTTTTTTATTTAAGCAACCATTTCGTATCAACACTTGGAGTTTTTTTTTTTTACGACTTTTTTGTTAGTTTTGTTTTTAGTTTCGTTAGCCTGATGTTACACTAACTGTTGATGGAGTGATTGATTACATTATACGTGTGAACGATTGTGTGTGTATATAGCAATTGTGTATCTTAGTTTGTTATTTTACACACAGATTTGAATCAATACCAAAATATTGTATAAGAATACATTTGCCATTAGATCGATCGATGTATTTGTTTGTGATTTGCGCACACGAACAAAATTTAAGCAAAAAAAAAAAAAAACAAAAATTGAAAGTAAATCTTGTAGGATATATTTAAGACATAAGTATATAAAAGAGAAACAACATCTACAGGGTGCTAGGCGATAAGTTTAACTAACTTCTTTAGCCAGCACTAGTACAATTATTGCTTTACGCAATTCACAACAGAAGCGTATAAATTTAAATAAATCGATGACTTTTAACTATAAGAAATTTTCCATTAATTAATTAAAAATCAATTACTATAAAATACGATTAACAAGTAAAAATCCTATAATGGGACACGGCCCACTGTTAAAAATACCTTACACTACTTCGTTTGATATAATCATTTATGTAGCGATTCTTCAAAATGCTATAATGGTGCTATATAGGAAGTGATCGAGAAAGATTTAATAGCATTCGTCCTTGAATCAAAACATTTCGGTTTATCCAGTTTTGTCACAGTATCTCAAAAATTGCGAACTATAGATTGAACATAAGAAAACACGACGGACAGACGGACAGAGAAACTTAAATCGATGCAAAAAGTAATTCTGACTTAATCTGTGCAATAAAAGATTGTTTTATTTGCAGGCATAAACTTAAAATACTCTTGTACTACATACAAGCGGTCTAAGAATAGAAAAATCAATAATAAAATTTGAAAAAATAATTTTTATATAGCCTGGATAACAATGGGAGTACTTCTGTTACCCTAGGCCGTAAAGAAAACTTCACATTAATCTGTATTCGTTGAGGTGCTTAAGTACTTTGACTTGGGGGTAATACGTTTATGAGAAATTATATAAAAAAAAAATTGTCTACATATGTATTCACTTCAAATCTAGTTCAAAGCAACATTTCTTCAACATTAATACTATCAAGGCCTTACAAGGACTATTAATAAATGGTTTCAAAGAGCAGTAGACCTTCTCGATGAGCACTCATTCTCTAAAATGGAAAGGCTTCATAAGAAAATTTTGATTTTATAAAAATTAACATCTATACCTAAGACAAGCAATTGAAAGAATTTATACCATAGCATAGCTTTGGCCCAACGAAAGAGCTGATCAAACAAAGTCACGGAAAGCATTGGATTTTTAAGACTCAGTGGCTAGGAAAAGAGGCACCCTAATTACTTATAATAGTTGGAGAGGGCTTTTCTTTCAACTGCAAATAAAAATTTAAAACAAGCCTTACGTATATATCTTTTATCAAAGGAAGGCCGGTGCAACTGTAAGAACCTTTGAACCGCATTCTCTTGCTAAGAATATTTTATAGCATTGTAGTGTATGTATATATATATATATATATATATATATATATATATATATGTGCTTGTATATAATATGTTTTTGAGGCAACAATAATAATTTACGGTAAATAAGAAAAACAATGCAACAAGAACAACAGCAACGACAGCAATATTTCATACTTGAATTTAATTGTTTTGAGTATTTTTCTCAAGTGTTGCTAACCACTTGAAATGCATAAAAGTGTTAGCTTACATGCATGTAAACATTTATACCTATAGTCTCATACGCGTATATAAGTACGTATCATATATATATATATATATATATATATATATATATATATATATATGTTACATTTA
>KK502400.1:729142-756171 GCA_000688735.1 Glossina austeni
TAAAATTACACTTTAATGAAATAATAGGTTTTTGTTGGCACATACACACACACACACACACACACACACACACACACACACACACACACATACAGTTCATTCGAATCTTGTCTTTCGTATTAAATTATGTGGAAGATAAAAAATATAGCTGCACTTTATATAGCAAATGAAATGCAAATAAATAATAAATAGTTTTTATAAATTTCTGTTATAGATGACCGCACGCAGACGAAAAAAGTTTCTCCAGCATTTGAATCTTAATGGAAACCATGACCGCAATTTATATATAAAATAATGACACTTTTATTATAAGACATAAATGCTTTCAATTATTAATTATGGAAATTTATAAAAAAATTTTATAATAATTAAAAGCTTAATAAATATTATTAAACTAGCAACAGATGTCCCAGTAAAGAAGTCCACAAATGTCGTACAAATAAAAAGTTTACCTTTGATTTACCGATCATTCGATTGGTGCAACTAAGAGACACTTTTCCAAGGTCCGAATAGAATTTTTTTTATTACCTTTGATTTTCTAGTATGAAATTCCAAGTAGATCTCTTTAGATTAGTCTCCGGTGTCTAGCTTTGTGATTAGTTTATGTTACAGTATTTAGTTACATACGTAGGTATTCCTAATAACTAAAGCATTGAAAAATTCTCGAAAAAAACTGCAAAATCTTTTTCTCTCATATGACATAAGGCTACGAATTTAATTTCCATCAAGGAGATGGAAAACAAATTGTTTATAAATTCGCTAACTACTGATTGTGCTCGTAAAGGGAACAAAGCGAATACAATTTTAAGGAGATTTGCGCCAATTTAGTACTTAGCGTCGATCGAGTTGATCGGCAAACATACGCTACGAATTTAATTTCCATCAAGGAGATGGAAAACAAATTGTTTATAAATTCGCTGACTACTGATTGTGCTCGTAAAGGGAACAAAGCGAATACAATTTTAAGGAGATTTGCGCCAAATTTAGTACTGAGCGTCGATCGAGTCGATCGGCAAACATAACCTCTCTTCGTCGATTTAACTCTTAAGTGAATTTAAATCGAAATTCGCTCGTTTGCCAGTGTAGAGACCTTTGCCTTATTACTCTTTGTAAGGTCAGACGTTCCTCCAATCAATCATTTTCGGCATAGCGTGACGTTGACAAAAACAACTGAAACTAACGATGCTTTTCTCGTTAATTCGAAAATTCTTTTGTTTTTCTTTTTTTTTAAATACATTACGTCTTCACTCTCTGTGCATAGTTCGGGGAATCCCACTCATATCGACATAATCTAATTGAAGTGTTGAAAATATATTTGTGAGGAGTGAGAATGAAAAAATGTATAAAAACGTAAAAAAAAAAAAGAACAAAAATTCATCAGAAAAATTAATTAAAGAAATTCATAAAAAAAAATCGATACGAAATTGAAAATCGTGTTAAAGCGAAAATGCTCCTGCAAAAAAGAGAATTATTTTTTCTTTTTAACTCGTGCGAAATCAAATTCGTGTAAAAAGAGAATTAGGCGTATAATTAAAATTTCCTTAAAAGATATATGCAATTGCACTCTAGTGCACTGTTCGTTTATTTAAAACTATAGTTCACCATAACTGAAAAGAGTCTAATTCATCTGCTACTATACTGTAGTTCACCTTAACTCAAAAGAGCCTAATTGATCTGCATAAAGTCCACAAAAGAAGAGAGAAAGCAATAGAGACGAATAGAGAGAAAGAGAGAGAGAGAGAGAGAGAGAGAGGGACAATTTATTTCAAAAAATTAACAATTTGTTTTTTTTTTTTAACAAAAGACTAAATTTAATAATTATTTTTATTATTGTGGGTTAATACCTAATCTGTTGCCGAAGTAATCGCTTATTCACTTCTTCCCCTTACAATCTGGCTTACGAATCTACTTTTTTCAGCTTCGGATTTGTTGGGAGATTCGGGGACTGGAGCACAACGTATTTTAGCCAAATGGTTAATTATGCGGAAAGATATCCGCAAACTTTTCCACTTGTTGGCGTGACGTAACACAAGCCACAAGCCATTTTTAAAAATTCTTCACCCGCCGCTAGCTTGGCCACAGTCATTTGTGGATAATTACATGATTGCATAACAAAATGTGATAAGAACGGAATACTGGTACGTAGTGGTCCATTTTCCGCTAGAGTCATGGCTTTCAGAGAGATAAAAGATCAAACGGTCGTAAGCGATGGCCTTATCATCAAGAGACTGAGATATTTTTTCGACTATTTGCGACAGACAAGCATAGAACAATTCTATGGTTTCCGCTATGTCTGAAAAACCATTTTCCGTTGGCTAAGATACATTGTGCTCGAGTCCCCAAATCTCCCAACAAATCTAGCAGATGAAGCTGAAAAAAGTAGATTCGGAAGCCAGATTATAAGGGGAAAAAGTGAATAAGCGAATACTTCGGCAACATATAACGGAATTTGCTATTAAGGCAAGTGATCTATCAGATAATGTGGCTTGCATTTCCTCTCGTATGGCTTCCTCGTAACACTTCCAGCATAATCCATGATTGCATTTCTTTGGTATTATTCGGTATTTGTTGATTTTGAAAAGTCTTGATAACATCGCCAGTTGCCGTAAGCCAATCATTTAGCATGTGGACAGTATAAGCACTTAATGCTATGCGCAAACGCCTTAACACTAATTTAGGACCGCCAGGAAATTGTACAATAGTTTCTAGGATTTTCTGTTTTAATTCATCGCGATTTTCTGCAGACACCTCATGCCAGAATTTCATTGGTTTGGAATGTAGCGCAATGGCATCGAAAAACTGAGCTTCTTGAGACTTTCCCAGTTGCATTAATTGCCAGGAAAATTGCCAGGCTTGGGCACTCAACTGCACTTTCGTAAACCATTCACGCAAATGTGCTTGCTCCTGAGAGGTGGAGCGATAGAAAACCTCCGCAGCCTCCTCGAGACGGACAATGCCAATGGGCTCCATATGTTCACAGTTTAATCACAAAGTTTAATTTTATAGAAATAAATTGTTTTTATTGTTTCTTTATTAAATGAGAAAAGTTAAAAGAATGAAGAAAAGCCGAATGAATGAAATATGCAGATGAAGAACTAGGAAAAAGAAGAATTCGTTACTGAATTCTTCAAAAATTTTTATTATTTTATTATTTTTTCATATGTCATGAATTGCGTTTACTTGAATTTTGAAAGCTTTTACAAAGTATGCTAAGAACTTTTTTTTTTAAAACAAGTTTATTATAAATAAATTTTTACACTTATATTGTATATGTTTATGAAAGTAAATAAGTAAAAGCTACACTAACTGACCCACTTCAACAAATTGTAATAATTTTTCTTTTTTCGTTTTTCGTTATTTGTAAAAGGTATTCTTTAAAAGTAATGCAGAAAATCTATATTCAGTTTAGTAAGTTTTTCTTTATATAAACAATACGTATATATATATATATATATATATATATATGTGTTAGCTTTGCAGGATAATCCGCCTCCGGTTTTCATGTAGGCCACTGACATGGTTTTTTATTTTTTTTTATTTTTATTTTTTTTTCTATAAAAGTTGGCAGAAAAATTGTTCTCTTTCGTCTCAGGCTCGCATTCAACCCTTCTATCTCTGATAAGTTTTTCTATTTTAAAGTCATTTATAAGTATTACAGGGGCAAAGGAATTTTTCTCTGGTTTAAACTTTCTATAAACTTCTAAATTTATACAATTTTCTTGAAAAAAAATAAAAATAAAAAATAAATAAATAAAAAAAAAGCTAATAATCTTTTAAGTTTTCTTTTTTTTTTTTTACAAATTTTTCTTTTATTGTTTGACAATTTGCAGTAATCGAGAGTACAAAAAAAAAAGTTAATTTTTTTCAGAGAGAAATTTCTGTTTAAACTTTTTCTCTACGTATCCGCAACAAATATAAGAAAAAGAATCTGGCCTTTCCACTTTGGATTTGTTGATTGCATGAGAAGAAATTCTGAAATATGTCAAGAGCAGCAGCAGCATTTGCTTTCAATTAATTTCTCAAAAAAAAAAAAAAAAAAAAAAAAGAACTTTTATTTTTCTATTCCAACTTTGCTTTTAATTAGAAAAAATAAATAAATACAATTTTTCTATATAGAGAAAAAAAGATTTTTGAAAAATATTCAATTAATCCAAACAAAATTTCTGAAAGGACCAATTAGAGTAAAAAAAGTTAACAAATAAAATGTTTCGTTGGTATCTTTGAGTTAAAAAAACAAACCCATGAACGCATTTATAATGATTTCAACATTTTACGAGATCTGTTCAAATTTCCTGGGCTATGTACAGTTGATTTTTGGATTTTTATACCCACCACTGAGTGCTGAGGGGGAGTATAGTGATTTTGCAACACCCAGAGGGAAGCTTCAGAGACCCCAAGAAGTGCATATCTATATATTCATTGCCTATATATTTTGTAAAGGCTGCCGACTATGCTCGCCCGTCGATTCGAAACTTGACCGCACTTGAAATTTGAACTCACAATCGTTGAGTTGTTGGTCGTGATCCTTTGCCTACTCGGCATATGTTCGCAGTATATATATTTTTGATCAGCATTAAATTCTAAACCGATTTAAGCATAGCCGTCTGTCCATCTATCCGGCTGCATAATGTCTATTGTCAACGTTCTCCTGACCGGAAAAGTAAAGCTTTCGACAAAAACATTAGAAGCTCTTGTACGCGGGTTGGTATTGAATATGGACCAAACCGAAGTCGAAGGACATGCCTATAGTATCACGCCAACTAGGGACACCTATGTATGTGAGGAAGAAAAAATTGGTTCTTTGATCATTACTTATAAACTATAGGACATACATATACAACAATTTGAAAGCATATTCTATGCACGAGGGTGTACTCGTGTCTGCATGGAAAAAATGGAAAAAAATGTACAAAGTCGACCCAATATTATAATGTATCAACACTTACTTTCATTTGAATACTTTTATAACGCGCAGAAACAAGCTTCAAAAACCCCACCTAAGCATGTCCGTCCGATCGTCTGCGCAACTGTGAAATTTGCAAAAGAATTTGGAAAAAACCTAAATTTTTCAAAGGACACGCCTGAACGACATGAAGTGTTATTTTGGAAATGGAAAAAAATCAGCCACGCCCATTCCATATTATAGAGCATTAAAATTTAGTTCTTTTGCTTTTTTTGTCTTTTCTCCGAAACGGTGAGTGGGATAAAAAATTCGATCACGATCGAATATAGTTTTCCTAACATTTTTTTTTTTTTTTATGTCGGTACACGTGTCCCCAATATATGTTGACATTATCAGCCTGTTTGCACTTTTAGGTTGTTGTTGATAGATATAGAACTTAGAGGGGTCTTGTTGTGGTTAGCGATTTTTTAAAATTAAATGCTTCAGCTCACTTAAAAGCTTGACAGTGGCATTTGGTGAGGGTCCACTTTAAGAAAAAAAAAATGTTTATAAGTGGTACAAGCTTATCGCAGAAGGCCGAGAATATGTCAATGGCGATGTCCGCCCTGATCGCCCCAACCGAGGAACACGTGGAAGCAGCGAAGAAAATTCCTATGAAAAATCGTTGAACCGTATTTAGAGAAATTGCTGAGGATGTCGGCAGATTGCTTGGTTCATGCTATGCAATTTTTTCGAAAGTGCGCCAGCTTATCCGCTATTGCTTGTTAGTAATTTTTTGACCAAAACCAATACCGTAATCATGGCTGAGCCTTCGAATTTACTGAGCTTCGCTCCTTGCGACTTTTGCTTGTTTTCGAGACTGGAAAGACCGATGAAAGTACAGAGCTTTGCCACGATCAAGCAAATGAAGACCGCATCGCTAAGAGAGCTCTAGGCCATACCTAGAAATCGATATCAGAAATGCTTCGAAGATTGAAGAAAGCACTGGCACAACTGCATTACATCTGAAGAGGATCGTTGTGAAAGGGACAAAGTAGATATTGATGAATAAGCTTTTTTACAGAAAAATAAAAAATTTGCTTTGGTTTTCGAACACACCTCGTATACTCAATTTCTATTAAAATATATTTCTTCGATTTTTGATCGAACGATATGCGAAATCTTCGATTTTCCTTAACGAAAAGAAAAGTTCTATTTATTTGCCGCCGTTCGCCTGTTAGTTATTCTGATGCTGATGCTGATGCTGATGCCAGCGTTGCCAGATTAAATTCATAAATATTTTCGGAAATTGAATGAATGAATAATCAATCGAGATAAATGTAAACAGAGTTTTTCATTATCAGTTCAAAATTGATTACTGAAATAGCAGAATGTTGATCCAAGGATCTCCCAAAGGACAACGGAAATGACTGGAATTCCGCAGTCCGCAATATGTTGACCGCCGCTAATATACCAGTGGAAGCTTTGCACCATTGCACATTCTAGAGAGAGTCGCTTTGCACAACGTCCCATGCCCACCGGCAGTGAACATTTACCCAAGGAAGTGATTTAGAAAAGAATTCCAACGAAGCGTTTAATGCGCTTAATACTCACTCAGCAGCACCTAATTTTTGAGTCTTTGCTTTAAGTCATAGCTACCCTATATTTTCGTATTCAAGTGATAAAGCGATAATTATACTAACTTTAATGGGGCTAAGGCTATACTATGTTGCTTCACGAAATGCTCATGTACTTAAATATAGGAGACGTATGTAACATATGTAAATGTTGTATCTAAACAATTTATTTGGGTTTTCCCTAATTATAGAGAAGCAAACTCTATATAATAATAGTTGAAAGAAAAATACCAATTAAATGGCGCTGCTTTTAATCTTATTACTGTCTTGCTTCTACGAATCCTTCTTTTCGCAATAATGAACTTACATAAAAGATATAAGTATTTCAAGATCAAACCACACATCAACCTATTTTCATAGGAAATCTTCGTTAATCAAAAAGCATGCATGCTTCAAATATATGTGTAAGTTGTGTGTGTCCATACATAACTTGTCATTACATTTTTTTTAAATTACTTTATTTTATATAATTAAAAAAAAAAAAAAAAAAAAAAAAAAAAAAAAAAACTTTTTTTTTTTTCCCTATCCCTTTTGGTTAAATTTTTTAAAAAAAAAAAAAAAAAAGAACAAGCATGCACCAAACCCGAAGACAAGTTACGATACCACTAATAACCAGTTGTCTTCATTTTTGCTGTAATTTACACAGTGCACTATAACAACTGACCCAACTCTTTGTACCCTACATTCCATTACATTACATTATTTGGATTAGTGGTTAATTTTTTGAAGTATTGCGATAGAAAAGGCGGACATGAAATTCAAAGCCTCTTTCCCTCTCTATCTCACAATTTCGTGTCTTTTAATATAATCATTAATATAGTTAATCGGCGGATTCAAGCCTCAATGCGGTAGACTTTGTTTTGATCATAGTTATAGTTAGTGCTTAGTCGGTAGAAGCGTACCGCCTACCGCTAGGTTACAGTCGCTTCCCTGTCTCTTTCTCTCTTCCTACTTTTTTCCGACCGTTATTAGACGAAATACGGAAAATCTCCTGAGTGATTGGTCGTAAACAAGTTTTGAAGACATAGTAGGCACAGGATTTGCTGGAATTATGTGGAAGAGTGGAAGGCATTCTTCACAAGAAATGTGAGCAGGATGATATTTCTTGAACTTTACAAGCGGAAGTTGAAAATGTATTTCCCTTGGAGCTTTAATCGTCGAGCGGTATGCTGCAGAAAAATTTCGAAAATTTTTCAAAATCGTATTCTTTCTGGGGCCGAGTCGAGTCAACCTGCAAAGAGTTTTCCAATTTGACTAGAAGTTCTATTCTATTCTCTTTTTATCGCTATAACCGAAGTTAAAAACGAAATGAAATTAGTTTAGAACTCATATTCAAGTGCTTCTCGATATGACCTTGACCATCGTCCTGCTGTCTTTTGTTTGTTTTGAATTTCGCTTCTAATATAATTATCATTCAATTTGTATTGGTTTTCAGACCTTAGGGTATCGTCTGAGAGATAAGAGGAGGAGCGCTTCAAGACATATCTCTACCAAAATAACAAGATGACGGTTATTTTTGAATATCGAAAGATAATCGTTTGAAAATTGATTCGATCGATTAAATTCCAGTGGCAGTCTTTCAAACTGCAATGAGGAAAAGAGTTATTAGAAACATTCCCACTCTGAGCCGAGATCGTGGCAAAAGCTTACCCAATAGATTTGAAACAATTTTCAAAAGTTCCATAAAGACCTAACTTGCTTCAGCTGCTTAATCGGAAGCATTGTTAAAATATCGCTAGCATTCTAAAATTTTGGTCAGCTTACGTCTTAGAGTGTTTGGGGAATTCTAAGGAAATTGACTTACGCAAGAAATGCATTTATGTTGTTAAAGGATTTGCTACAGCGCGTATAGAGAGGTAGGGTATAGAGAGACATGTGCTTGACTGTTTATAACATTTTTAGGTTTTTTTCTTTTTTTTTTAATAAATTCCTTATAAAATTCTCATAATAATTTTTTGCATGTTTTCTTCGTCCTGACGATTATATTGCATATCGAGAGACTTCTTTCGCTTATGTGCATGAGCACATGCGTGCGGTAGCTATAAGATACAAAGGTGCGGTTAAATGTAATAATTAATTGCAAGTGGTAGAAATTCCTTTAGCTGCGTGCTTGTTTTAATTTTTTGTATTTTTTTTTTAATGTTTTTTAAATGTTTGGTCAGTTGTTAAAGCATGACATGACAGTTTGTTGATAGTTCTAAAAGATTATTAAGCTAAACTATGCTCGTTTTGTGTCATTTAGAAGAGGAGTGAGAGCGATAGCCGCCGGGAAAGAGTAACGAAAGCCGGTATCATTTCGTGTTTATGTTTACCCACAGTAATGTTTTGATTGCTTGATTTCTGTTTTTTTTTTTTCTTTTTTTTTTTTTTGAATATAATCAAAGCTTAAGCTTTTACTTTATTGTTTCTTTGTCTCGCTCGGTTTGAGGTTTACGTGTTACTTTTAAAAATGAGAGTTTTATGAATATTTTTTCTTTCTTTCTCGTTATCATGTTTTTATTGAATGTATTTATATGAAGGCAATGATTTTCTTTGATTATTCTATTGAATAATATGAAATTATGATTATTTCTCACTTGTATTTATACATTTTATGCTAATGATTACTTGTGGTACGAGCGTACATATTAGCTTTGTGTGGATGTATACAAAGTTGTGAAAGAATTGAGATAAATCCAGCTTTCATTAAAGCTGATCGATCCGAATCGATCAAAGCTTGTTTGTCCATTTGTCGGTTAGTCCGACCATTCATTCATATCTGGCACTTCTTGTTGTACACGTGTACATTAGCAACAGCCAGAAGAAATTGACATAGACCCACGTTTGGTTGCACCGATTTTTCAATCAATTTAAGCTTGTCTGTCCTTCCGTCCGCCTTTTTTTGTGTTTAATCTACAGGTCGCAGTTATAGGGATATTTTGATGAAATTTGGTACACCGATATGTTTCGGGCCAAGAACGAGCATTTTTGCAAATGGTTCGGATCGGATCGCTTTTTCCACCATTCCTCCAAATCTCTTCATACGAATGCTAATGCTTCCGTCCAAACTCTAGGCCGTGAAACACTGGCCGAATACTGCGCTTACAGGTATCTTACGATCTTTAAGGCTTTCTCCATGGTATCGTTTTGCTATCAGGATCAATAATAATGTTTTTCCTTTCATCTGTGCAGACGTTTTTTTTTTTGCGGTAACTGTATAATAGTGCCTCACAGAGTATTTTTTCTTCTTTGTGTTTATAAGAAATGAATGAATTTTCTACTGTTTTTTTTTTCTCAAAAACCAAAAAAAAAAAAAAAGAAAACAAAAAATACCTTAATTAACTTGTATTTTTGCATGTTTATGCGTGAGTGTTGATTGTTTATGTTATTTTAATTTTAATTTATTTTACAAATTTTTTTTTTAAATTTGAATTTTTTTTTTTTTTATTGTTGCTTTAATTTCATTGTATTTATTTATTTGTTTTTTTTTTTATATATAAATTTATGCATATCTGAGTATATTTAACATGTGTCAGCACAATGCAATATTTATCTGTTTGTTTGTATGTTAAGGGTGCTGACAGTTTTTGTTGTTGTTAATGGCAGATTTATTAGATCTGTATTTATATTTTATTTCATTTTTTTTTTTTTTGCTTTTTACTATGTTTTTCAGAAATATAATGCTTTGAAAATGATTTATTATTAGATTATTTGTCATGATTGTTTTAAGAAAAAAAAAAAAAAATTTATTTAGAAAAAATATACAAATCTGTTGAAACTTTATGTCATACTGTAAGCAAGTGTGAAAAATGTATGTGTAAAAAGCAAAAACAAAAACAAAAAAAAACCTTTTAGCTTATCAACGATTAAAACATTATTATGAAGTGAAGACAGATATATATCTACACATAAACTGTGATGCCTTTTTACAGTCTACAAGTCTGAATAATGCTTAATGAAGCTGAAGTTTCTTGGTTTTTTAATATTTTCAAACATTTTAGGAAGAAATGCCCACATGAGCAGCCGAGTAGATAAGAATCGCGACTTTGGTCGTAGCCATAGTGAGCGCTCAGTCGGTAAAGGCATAACACTCACCAATTACACACACACGCACTACGGCTAGCACCGCCTGAGAACTTTCCTCACTCCTTTAGGATCCGCATCGTGTTGCAACGATTAGCAGACATCCTCCGATTGATTGGTCATCACAAACCCGAAAACGAAAAACAATTTTCGATTTTCATTTTTCATTGGACTACAAGATTGACTGACCTCTTAAAGAAATTTCATACCGCAAACGCGCCAAATCCGCAACAGCGGACTGGCAACTGTTTTTTTTTTTATAGTAATAAGCTATGTAAGCGAAATATTAAATTTAGTCTATTTTTTCTCAATTTTTTCCCGACTAAAGCGGCCATCGATGTAATATTCGGTACACCACTTATAAGCGCTAAAGCGCTGAAGAAGAAAAATGATGAAATTTGGAAATTTCATTTATAGGACCTTAGGCGATGATGGATCGCTATGGCTATCATTCTTATCTAGAAACTCTAATTTACTGAGATTTTCGTTCATTCTATTTGCACTTTACTGACGTTGTAAAACTATGATTCAGAAATTCTGCAAAGGCGGAACCATTTCATAATTTCACATCACTTAAACATGTATAGATATGTGCGTAATATGTCACTCAACAAGTTTTCATAGTAGTAGATAGTATCGCTCCTTAAAGAAATGTATCAAAAAGACACAATGTTCCATCTATTTGTTACAAGTTACAGTTGTGTTAAAGGTTCGTCAACAGTCATCCTGCGTAGATCCTTAGATATTATTCTATGAACATATTGAGTTCATTGACTTATGTGTTGCTTAAGTGATTGATTCAAAATCAAAAACTTTAACACAAATCCCTGTAATTTGTAATTAGAATTCATCCCTCATCCTTCCTCCAAATCTATGACGAGCATAATCTTCCAAAAGCCTACTCTCTAGTCTAATTTAATTTCGTTTCTTTCACTTCCACTACTTATTAGTGGTGTTTAAAATAATTATGGATCGATTTTCATCAACATAGTAATACATTATTGTAGGCCACGATCAAGAATTGAATGCCCTACGCCACTTCGCTTAATACAGTTACTCTTGTAACGCCTTTTCTAACGTCGAAATATGACATTATAGAGGAGGCGGTCATCCTTGGATCAAAATATTATCAAAATATTCTCAAAAATTGCACCGCAAGAATACAAGAGGGACAGACAAGCTTAAATCGATTTTTCAAATGAATCTGAGTCAATAGGTACAATGAAAGGCTCTCTTTATCTATCACAAGTTTTTCTGGGTGTTGCGTACATCCACATGAACTTAATATATGTGCTCTATACTGTACCACAATTGGCGTAAGGTATTGGAAATGTTGTATAAAACTGTTAAACCCAAGTAAAATGCTAATATTTTATAAATTATTCCTGTTTTTGTTTTTTTTTTTTTTTTTTTCTTTTGTGTTTTATGGGGAAACAGCAGTGAAAAGCTGTCAAAAAAGTTTTTCGGTACCGAAAATCAATATAATTACCCGAGTTATGTTAGTCGAAATACTTCAGCATACTTTTCAATCTTTAGAGGCAAAAAAAAAAAACAAAAAAAATAGAAAAAGTTGTTTACTGCATAAGTTAACCAGTGTTTTCCATGTATATCTGGCTCTCCTCGGCTATGTTTTTGTTTTTATTCTCTGCCTGTCTTTTTGTAACAACTGTCAAATTATTTTTTTATTTTTTTACAAACTGCAATGTTCTTGCTTGGGAAACATTGAATGTTAGAAGAATATTGCAACAAATTTTTATGTTACAGCTATCTGTACATTGACTATATATTTACAAGATGAACAGAATGAACAGAAGCAACTAATACAGCAGCAGATGCTGTTTGTCTTCAGCAATTTTCAACTTGTGCATCATCGCATTGATAGTTTTATTGTTTTTAACATTACTCGTTATTGGCTGCCTTGCCCAGGTACAAGCAATTGCTGAAAGTAAGGATTTCTTGCACGACTACTTTTATGACTTTTTTTCTATTAAATTTTATGCATTTGTTTTACAAACTATCTGTCATTTGCAATGTTAATGTCTTCATTTATTTTTGCTATTCCTTAAAGATACCTTACATACACACACACACACACACACTGGACAATAAAATAAATATCTTTAAACCCCGATACAAAGTTTTATGCAAATTAACTGAAGACATGTGCTCAGTAGGTAGGGTGTGCTGTGTGAGAACTCGTGGTTCGAGTTGAGTTTGTTTGTCAAGAAAAAGCTGATCTCTGATCTTTTTAGTTAGTTATATAGCAATAAAAGTATTTATTTTGGCCCTCACTTCCTAACAAGTATGTGTCAACCTTATAAAATATTTCCGTTTTAACCTAAATTTCAATCCTATTTCAATTGCTATGACGTCATTAATTGGATACCACGCTCTTGTGCTTAATTTTCAGTTATAGTCTTTTGTTTTTTTTGTTTTTTTTTTTTAATGCCTTTAGTTACTTTTCCCATTGACTTTAGTGCTTTTATGCTTAGTAGACTTTTAAATTTAATGCCACTTCGGGCCATTTTACCGAATGAACCCTCTTAGCTCTACCTTCAAGTGCATTCAGCATAAACTAAATGGCTATTAGTATTGTTGTTGTTATTGTTATTGTTGTTGTTGTTGTTATTGTTGTTATTCTTTAATGTGCTATTTCCGTTACTTTTGCACATGTTTTATTGCACTTGTTAATGTGGCAAATATTCATCAAAATATATATATATATATATATATATATATATATATATATATATATGTGTGTGTGTATATAATATATGGCTGCTTTCTCATACGCGAGAATATATATGTTATAGTGTATCGTTTACCGTCTGTTCACAAATTAAGTCAATTTTTTTAAGGATTCGTTAAAAAACTAAACGAAAAAAAATTCAAGAATTTTCGGAGCAGAACGGAAATGTTATATATCAAATAAATTAGTTAAACCGCTTATTGGTTTGATATGAGAAAATAGTAAAACAAAAAAAAACAAAAAAAAGAAGAACACAACAATACAACAAAAAAACTTGCGAGAAAAATACTTTGATCGCTTTAAAACGACTTCTGCGGTCCCCTTTAGCTCTTTTTTTTTTGTATCTACGACCGAGGGATGAGGGGTATATTCATTTTGTCAAACCCTTCAACGTATATGTTCTGAATCGATCTAACCATATCGGTCTGTCCGGTTGTCCGCTTGAAGGTAGATATTAAAAATATACCAAATCGGCCGAAGCATCCGCCTTCATTACCACTTTGGCCTTGACTTTTTAGATAGGCGGCAGTGTACAACTGGCCTTTATTCGCTTTAAAACGACTTCTGCGATCCCCTTTAGCTCTTTTTTTTTTGTATCTACGACCGAGGGATGAGGGATATATTCATTTTGTCAAACCCTTCAACGTATATGTTCTGAATCGATCTAACTATGTCGGTCTGTCCGGTTGTCCACTTGCAGGCTGATATTAAAAATATACCAAATCGGCCGAAGCATCCGCCTGCATTACCACGTTGATCTTGACTTTTTAGATAGACGGCAGTGTACAACTGGCCTAACTAAGTTTTCAATCAGTCTTTGCCGAACATCGAAGAGTATATCAATCAGATGCTTACTTGATGTACACATACATTAACTTTGATGTTTCTGGCAACATTTTTATGACTTTAAGCAGCAACGATGTTAAGGGAAGACGAAGAAATCGATATGAACGAGCATAAAACATCAAAAGTATGTGTATTTATATGAACCAATCACTCAGGGGATGCCGCTATTCGTGTAACACAATGACGGTCAGAGAGAAGTGAAGAAAGAGAAAGAGAGCCCGAACCGGTATCGAGTGAGCATTCACTGTATTTACGACTAAAGTACACTCTACCGCACATGAGATTCGAGCCCACAAACGCTGACCTGGTGATCCCGATTCTTTCTTAGTAGAGCACTCACACGCAGTTTATGTTATATTCATTATGTTATATTGTTTGCCCAGATCGCCTAAAATCAGATCGCTAAAATTTTAGATCACTTAAGTCAGATTTTCCTATTCACTTAAAAATCGCGAAACAATTTAAGAATGATCTTTCAAGAACTTGCTTTCCACATGTGTTAAATCTAAATGAAGTGGGCTTGCTTATAAACCATCCCCGCTATAGTTGAAACACCCCTTTTCAGGGGCGTCAGATCAGACTTTTAACATTAACAATAGTTGATAAAATCTTCAATAGAAAAAAACGAAATGCCTTTGTAGCGAAAACTGTTAATAATATTTTCCATATGACAACATGTCAATGTCCATAATTCCATCTTTATTTTTGAGCGCGGTAATCACAAAAGCTCTCTGCGCAAGCTGAAATTCGTTTCTTTTAATGGTTCGTAGCACGTCCCAATCCTATCAACACAGTTAATGGATTCTTTGAATAGAATCCATTGTTCGGTCTTCAACTTATTGCATAACTTTCGAGAAGTGAAGTTTTTCTTACTTTTTACACCCTACACACTTATGGTGTAAGGGTGTGTGAAGTTTGTACAGATGTATGCAACAGGCGGAAGAACTTGAAATAGGCCTAAAGTTTATTGTACCAGTCGATTCAGAAAAATGATTCTAAGCTTGTCTGTCCGTCTATTAACCGTTTTTAGTTGTGCTCAACCTGCAAGCCGCAATTCTCCAGATATTTTAATCATATTTGGTATACCGTCGTGTTTTTACGGACAAACGATATTGAAAATGGCTCATATCCGACCACATTTTCGATCACTTCCCATACAACATTTTATTTTGAAAAGTCGTTATATGAATAATTTTACTAAACAAATTGGTGCATCGTGTTTCACTATAGTTTTGTTACTTTTTTTTTTTTTTTGTATTAAGGCTCTTATTTAAAGGAGTGGCAATTAATATATATAACATCGATAAAAGGATCAATCAAATATTAAAATGATTTCTTTATAACATTTAAAATTTCACTGAAAGTGCGTACTTTACGGAAATTCCAAGGAAATCCCTTCACATTTAGAAAATTTATTTGTCTTCACATTGTAGTGGATTTTAGCTGTTACTTAACGCTCTTTTCAATATGGGTATCTCAAGCTACGTCGACTAGTCTAAAGACATCTTAGGAAACAGTTTATAAAAAACGCGAGAATTCATCTCTCTCTCTCTCTCTCTCTCTCTCTCTCTCTCTCTCTCTCTCTTGTCTACGAAGAAGGATTGTATGAATATACTCTCAACTGTCACAGTCATTCCGATTTCTTTTAGTCAACAATTAGAGCTATGCGATGATGCTCTATGGTATCCAAGCATCATACTTTGCACACTAACCATGTTGTTTTCACCCCCTTCGACAGGCGCGATGGTGACGTGCAAGCATGGTTAGTAATAAAATGTTGCACATTTTGGCGCACTGCACACACTGAAAAAAAAACCTAATAGACGATTGTGAAAATGAAACCAGAAGATGTTAGTGAAGAGAAGCTTAAGCAAACAATATTTAAGCATTTAAAACGAGTAGTGATACATAAGTCGGTTCGAACGCGGAGTGTAATTGTATTTTGAAAACGTTGATAAACAGCAGTGAAGAAAACCAAAAGGGTGCGCAGTCTAAGAAATGGACTCAGGCGAACTTTTTGGTACTTCACTTCAGAATTGAGGCGACAGTACTCTTCTTTCGATTAACATTACCGTAGATTTTAAGGAAATTGATTGCTAGTGAGGGGATGATTGGAATCATAAATAATTTGCTCCACAGCAGATGGGCAAAAACTTTGGACTTTGCTGAGCCCGCCCCAAATTAAACTTGAAGGCAATAACGATATTGATAAGCAATTGAACAGTTGACGAAGAGCTAGCCCGAATTTTAATCGGTTTTCCCTTTCAGTTCCTGCGGAATGCCTTCCAATCTAAAACAAGATCCTCAAATCATTCCGAACCATTTTCAATACCTTTTAGTTTTAACGGTAAAATACATCGATGTGTCAAATTTCATCAAAATATTTCAAAACCTGCATCCTATCGGTTAAACCCAACGATATTAAACGGAGAGACAGATAGACAGACAACAAGCTTAGCTCGGTATGATGAAATGTAGGTCTGTTTCACATTCTTCTGAATGATGTACACATCCCCACAAACTTAATAAACTCGTGCGTCGCAAGTGGTGTAGGGTATAAAGAGCAATATCACCCTATTTGGCCCTATTGAGAGCTTAGGGAAGATTACAGCTTTGCCACAACCTTACAGATTCAATAAACTCAGCTTATGTAAGTGTTTTTCATCTCTCATGCATGCTTTTAAGTCCCGTAATAAATTAGTATCCGTTGCAGTTAAAGATGACCCTGAAATGAATGATGAATATCCAAAAATCTCGATAAAAGTACTTCAGAAAAAAAGAAAAAAAAAAAAATATATATATATATGTATATATATATATATGAAAAATTATCTTTTCACAAAAATGTATCAATTTCTTTGAAAAACGAATTCAAAGGAAAAAAAAAAATAATATTACGCAAAACTGCATTGACTCTGACATTCAAGCTTGAAGAGAAAAAGAAAATAAAAAATTAATAAATATAAAATGCAAAGAAAAGAAGAAAAAAAAAAAAAAAAAAAAAACATTTCTTTGACTACTACTGAAGTTTGTTTTTAAGTAAAACCATTCATGGTCATAAATGTATGCACTGATACTACTACAACAAGAACTCTAAGGATGCTCACAACTGAAAAGCATAGTCGAACAGAAGATAAAATAAATGGGAAAAAGAAACGAAAGGACAAAAAATTTACCAGAGAAACCATATAGACTTCAGTATAAGAAGTTAAAAGTTGTCTGTTGGCTTCTTGCAAACGGGCAAACTAAAAATCAAGAAAAGAAAAGAAAAGAAAAAAACAAAAAACCAAAAAAAACAAACAAAAATAAGTAAGAAATTGAAACGAATCCTAAATACGCAGCATTGCTAACCAAGAGGCATATATAACATATATAAAAATGCCAGATTAGTTTCTGCTCATTGTTGACGTACTTTTAATGGCCAAGTGGTACTGTTTTTATTCGTTGCTGTTGAACTTTGATAACGCCTTGATAATCAATTAAAATCAAACTTAGATCGATATCTGCTGGAGGTCAATAGCATAACCCTTTACATTCCTGTATCGACTATATTGTCGGCATTGTATTTTTTTCAATCATTTTCTATTTTGATAGATAGTCGCGACATTATATTATATGGAATTATTAATGAAACTGTTAATGGCAGAGAAGAAAACAAAAATTAGGAGAGCATGCGATGCTTTTCTTTGAATACTTTTCGATTCTTTGAGGAAATGATGAACAAATTTATTGGGAAGTGATGCCAATTCGCCAGATCAGATCTTTCAGCCTCTTGATGCAAAGAGGATTCAAGCTTTCTACTTCAAGAGCAAATGGACAAACAGCCATATATACCGAAGGTTAAGACCATATCAACTGATATGACTGACTGACTGACTGACTGTTACACTGATTAAGGGCATATCTATATGTATGTGTGCTGCAAACGGAATGATAAACTTAATGTATTGCCATCCGTCAGAAGGTGCCTGTAAAAATGTTGACCATTGGTTGTATGCAATGCAACAAACATGCTTGCAATTCCTTTAGTAAGTTAAGCTTGTACAGCTATTAAATGAAAAGTCACAACAAAACTTTTTATATCGCCAAAAAAATAAAAAATGTAAAATAAACAAAAAAAATAAAAAGAATAAAAAAAAATTCGTAGGAAAAAAGGCAAACTTGTTTTTCTTTGGTGGTGCAAAAGACAAAGTATAAAAAATACTGACGATGTTTGCTTTAGTTTTTTGTTTATCCAGATTTATGTTTTCCTGTTTGACTGCATTGGCATTAGCAACGACCAGGACAGCGACTGCCATCCATACAATTACAGCCCGTACTTTACTTTGCTTTGCTTGCTCTGTTTAACTCGTTTCTTTTTATTTTTTCCTCTTTTTTTTTTTTCCAGAGCAGCACATAATTATATATATATATATATATATATATATATATATACACGCATGTACAATATCTCTCTATCTATCTACATAAAGACATCGAATAATTCTCTTGATTTTCATTATTTTTTTTTATTTTTGCAATTTTTTCCTTAAGGTTTCTGGTTTTGCTTCTCTCTTTGCGGTTATTGTCTTTGAAAAGATGCAAAAAAAAAAAAACCAAAAATTTTTAAATTCTCACTCGTGTTGAGATTCTTTCTTTACACTCTTGCTTCATACTACCAAAAAATTGTTGTTTTTTCTTCGGTAAACCTCCAGTAGTATACAAAATTTATTTATTCCGTGAAGGAAAACCCAAAAGAAAGTAGCAAAGGTCCTATCACATCGTTTCCTTACACTTGTGCTTCGAATAGGACTTCGATTCGAAATCGATTAGCATTCGAATCGTCCAAGGATTTGTCCATTCATTTATTGAGAGATGAAATTCTTGGGATCTAAGGAATCCATCATTTCGTTCCCTTCTTCGTTGCCATCTTTTTTTAGAGTGATTTTTATAGAGCGACTTTAACGGAGTTATGGGTGCTTAGAATTCGTCTTAAGCGTGAAAAGTTTATTCTTTTGCTTTGCTTTGTTTTGTTTTGTTTTGTTTTGTTTTCTTTAGCCGGCATTCATAAGCATCTCTAACTAACTGACTGGCCTGGCCGGGTATAACATGCTATGTTTAAGTGTTGTTTTGGTCATTTTGTGGTAATATGAGTGTCTTCTACGTGACTTTTGTGCTTATTGTGACTAAAGCAGTAATTTTTGGATTTCTTTTCTTTTTCTTTTTCATTTTCTTTTCATTTTTTTCACTTTAAAAGATTTAAAGTGCTTGTTTGACTTTGATTATTAGTGCTTGGCCGTGATTCGTATGTATGTATGTATGTATGTGTGTTTAATGTTCAATGAGTGAAAGATTTATTTACTATTAATTAAACCTGTAATCAATGCTGCTGTTTACCGATTACTTTTCGTTTTGTTAATTTTCCTTTAAAATGATTAATAATAGCAAGTCAGTCAGTCAGTCAATCCAATCCAAAGAATCTGAAAGAAAAGTTGACGCTTTCTTTTATATTCACATCCTTAACATTGGCCTTTAAGATGACCAAAGTAAACTAAAATAAACACGAATCGCAAATGTGTTGATTACAGCAACTATTAACCCACCCCCCCGAACTTAGATTGTTAAGGGAGCCTAAAGACTACAATTCGAATTATAATCGAATATAAAAAGTAATGAATAAATTTTATAAAGAAATCATTTTTTAATAAGCTTTCATTTTAATGAATTGTTTGTGAAAATAAATTTTTTAAATTTAGCTTTTTTTAAATTTAAATTTTTTAAAAAGCGAACCGACGGGGGCCTCATACGTCCTTGAGCATACGTTAAAAAGAAGTATAAAAAATGTATAAAGTTGTTGTGGCTTGTATTGAACTTGTCAGGTGATGGATTAATTATTTAAAATCAAGCTGTAGCTGTCCGTAGCGTAGTATTTTCGAAACCGGGTATTAATTAAATTGAAAGAAATGTTTGTCACAATGATGCCATCAACCCAAGAGCGATACCGAATGATCGGTTTTATGAAATTTATAAAGCGCTCTCGTGGGTAATTTGTGGATTGGCTTTATATCAAAAGCGATACCGAATGATCGGTTTTATGAAATTTAGAAAGCGCTTCGTGGGTAATTCGTGGATTGGCTTTATATCAAAAGCGATAATTTTGCTTTATCGGCGAACAAGTGGATCGAAACGAGACGACGATCTCCTTGAAAAAGTGCGGAATAATTTATATTATTGGATAAAAGATTTGCATAACTCTCAAGGATTACAAGTTTCGCGCCACGGAAGAAATCGAATCATCTTTCTTGGAAAACTATGGATATCATGGAAGTAAAAATTAAAATTCATTTTAAATAAGCTAACGCAGCCTTACATATGGACGTGAATATCTGAATTTGAAATTCTGATTGATTTTCATTCATAAATAAATCTTTGCATTGCATGATCGCTTACTTTTGTTTCTGATTCCTATGCCACTTTTATTGCAACTTTAAGCCAAATTTAAGCATTTTACGCGAACTGCCAAAGTTAACCCTGATTAAAATTCAATGAACTTTTAGTCATTCAGAAATGGTACAGACAGCAAAAAAGAATTGTTGCTATAGGGGCAACAAAAAATGAACATTTGGTCATATCGTCTAACTAAACAGCAATGAAAAAAAAAAAAAAATGGAAAAACCATACATTGCCTCTGCGCGTCTCGTTTACAAAGATACACACATGTCTTGTAATTACACAGATATACACAGCATGAAAGTATACTTTTGCTCTTTTAAAAACGTCACGATATTGATGAAAATTGTACGTGATAGGCAAAAAAAGCATGAAAAAAGAAAACAATATTCGTTGGTGTTCTTTTCCACTACAACTGAAAAATATGGCCGTACAGCTTACAAGTTGACATAGCATATACATAATAAAGCTATATTCGCGCCACTATATTAGGCAAAATGCCGAAATGGTTACCAGAGAAGAGAAGAGAAATGAGAAAAATACATTCGCTTTTGGGCGGATTCGTTCTATTCGTTAGTCGTTAAATCTAAAGATTTAAAGTGCAACTGCTTAGGATAGAAGATTTAAATATCGTTTCCGTTATACATTATGCGCAAACCATTTGACAGCGTTTTTGAGTTGCCAACGGTTAGAGAAACAATTTCCTCCCGATGCTTATATACCAAACCCAGTTTAGTTCTAACTCAACTAATTTAGAATCTGAATAATATCATGTTTAGAAAAAGCACACAACATCCAATTATATGTAACGTTAACTGTCTTTTGTCATTTGTACGTTTTTATCTAATCGCTTGTCAGATTAAGTTCGTACCGTTTAATTGTAATAGGAGGAGATTTATTTACAAAACATTTACAGGAATTTTTCAATTCATATTTAAAATGATTCTCGTTACGTCCGCTTGCATAATACGATTCAAATCTCTTGACTCAATTGACTTTGCCTGCCGCAAATATCCTGCCCTTGTATACCCTTTTACAAGCTGGTTACCAATATCCAGCTTCATCGCGGCATTGTTTATGTTAATCCCTCTTTCCGCTAAATGCTGTGCTAATTGTTGTTAATCTTTTCGCCAGTCGCCAACTACGTGAAGCGGGCAAAGCGTCCTGAATTTATATTTGGGTTTTCTGTTCACTACTTTTTAACTCAGATAATTAAATGCGGAACAATATTCATAACAATATTTAAATAGAGAGATAACCAATACACGTACACACGGCAATATATTAGGTTGGGGAAAAAGAAATCCATTATTTTTTCGGTAGATGGCTGCACTGGTAGATTTCTCGTAAAGAGAAACAATTTCTCAAACAATTTCAGATTTATGCTCGTTGGAAAGGTGACATTTCGCAGTAAAAAAAATTCTTTTGTTTTTTGTTGTTTGGTGCGTGTTAAAAATGGAAGTGAACAAAGAGAAAATTCGATACATTTTACAGTTTTTCTTTGACAAAGGCGAAAATGCAAGCCAGGCGGCTAAAATTGTGAATGGTGTTTATGGTTCCGATACTGTAACCGCCAATTATGTGCAATTTTGGTTTCGTATCAGGAATTTTTGATGTTAAAGATGCACCTCGCACAGGTAGGCCGGTCGTCGAAAATGTCGATAAAATCGGGGAAATGATCGGTGTTAGCAGTCGTAACATCGCCCAGGAGCTAAAAATCGACCATAAAACAGTTTTAAACCATTTACACAAAGCTGGATTCAAAAAGAAGCAAAAGAAGAAGAAGAAATAATGGATTTCTTTTTTTGAACCATTTACACAAAGCTGGATTCAAAAAGAAGCAAAAGAAGAAGAAGAAGAAATAATGGATTTCTCTTTCCCCAACTTAATATTAATAGTTTGTTGCCGTTGAGTCCTATTTTTTTTTTTTTTGAGGATTTTCTTTGAAGCTCTTCACTCTAAAATTGAAGAAATCATATGCGTTGCGATGGTGAAATGAAGCCAAGTCCGGAACGCTAGTTCTGTGTAAGTTCTTTGTCGTGCCTTTTATGCGAATTCTATATAGAACGCGACAAAGAACGCAATACCGGTATTATAGTAAGGCAGTGTCATTGCACACTTCTCGGACCCTTGTCTTGTCCTGTTATTCCTTTGAAATTGAATTCAAAATAAAAACAAAACCGACTAGAGGGGTTTGAAGTACAACTCCTTTACAAATTTGAACAAATCGCTAATAAGAGAAAACCAACCATAAAGCTTGCTATGCGTAATTTGTTTTTTCTCTCATCTCATCTCATCTAATATTGACAAATGGAAGGGAATACAAATTTTCTTTTGCTTTCCTAGAAATATTCTTCAATTCGTTCGAAATGGAAATGAGAGTGTAGTGGTGGGAATGAATATAAGCAATATTTTGTGATTAGAGTCTGAAGTCTTTCATTGTTTGCTGAGTGATTTAAAATCTAAAGGCACAACGACATGAAAAATATTCCGTATTAAGGTTATAACTAATCCCCGTCGTAGCAGGTTGGTTTAACCAGTTCGGAGGCCAAAATTTTATTTATTTATGACTTTTTTAAATTTTACCGTTCGACTAGAAGGCCTGCTTGATAACTTCAATAAGATGTTTTACTGCGCTTTGCGGATTTTGTTTCATTTTTTTTTTTTTTTTTCGTATGACTATCCACTCAGCGCGGTGAGGATCACAAAGACTGATAGGCAGAGAGGGGTGCAGAGAGGGAGTAGCATCTGTGAACGTTCGGCGTTAAAATGGAGGCATCAGGTACGATGAACGAAACACAGTACGGCTAAAAAACGACGAGTCGCTAGAGTATGTTGAGCGGTATGCGAGCAACACCAGGACGAGTGGGTGCGAACGCTGGGAAAGCCGCATAGTCGTGTTAAAGGACTTAACTGATGGACAAATCTCTTTCCTATCTGTAGAAGACTTGCACTGGATTTACGTGCATGTAAGCACAACACAGCCCACATTATTACTCAAGGGTATCGAGAGTTCTGGACATACCTTCCTCTCGTAAGAGCATCTGTGCATTTCACTACATGCTGTTGAGAGCCTCAAAGAAAAGTTGAGGTGCTCCCGTCCATACATGCGAGTTACACTCTCATCTCGGCCGTATATAAGCGACGCAAATGGTACGGATATTGGCTGCAGTGAAGCATTTTTTGCAACGCTTATCAAAACCCTAAGCCCTTGATCGCGCCTTTCGGCACTTCGAACACACGTGCCGTCCAACGAAACTCGTTTTGCATTTTCCCAGAACACAAAGGGTTGTCCATTCTTCCACATTGACACCATCAAAAGAGAGGGGTCCTTCATCACTGTTCCTGTGCATTAAGGGACCACTTTGGGTTCCGATAGCGTTAAAGCCTAGCCTATGGTCTATTAGCATGCATGGTCTACGAGGGACACAAAGTGCTGCCGTCTGCAAGGGAATAGGTAGAATTTTCTGTTACCCACAGGGTGTCGTTAATAAATATCAGGCAGAGAGAAGGAGAACGAACAGAGTCTTGTTGTACACTTGCATTTAAATAGAATTCGCTTGACGAATACCCATCGATTACAACTCTTATCGAACGGTTGTCTAAGAAGCTCGACATGAATCGTCCGAAAATGCTCTCCACACCAAATGCAATCACCTTGGAGGCAGCAAGGCAAGCATGCCAGAACTCTGTCGAATGTCTTGGTGATATCTAATTCTATGGAGTAGTTGCCACTTTTCAACGGAGTGAGGTCTAATTAATCTTTGCTTGTGTTTCTTCTCTAAAAGTCCACTTTTTTGTCCTTTGTATTCCTCTGTAGTCCCTTGTATCGCTTCCACGCCATTGACAAAAGTAAGCACGTAGAGAGACGTAGTGCATGAGTAAAAAACAAACGAATCATCTTTCGTTAGAGATGTATGTCGAAAACTCCATACGTATTATATTTACGTCAAACAAAATTCGGGAAATTTATATATACATAGGCACACGGACGACTTCGTCATGGAGCTGCAGTTTTTTCAGTTGTATTGATTGAGTTGAAGGTATCGAATTTCAAGAGAAAAGAAAAGAAGAAGAGAGCTTCCAAGAGGTAATCATTCATTCGTTAGAAAATATCAGTGAAATAAGAAAATGGACGACACAATGCCTACATAACGCTGCACTGCACATGACGAGTTCATGCGTTATCCGTTGCATACAAATCTTCAAATTTGGCGCGAATGAGAAGGAGGGAGGTGGAGAGATGTGAACATGCTACGTACACCGCGACATGCATAAACTCGAATAAGAGGTTTATGTAAAACTTTTCAAATGCTCTCCAACTTTATTGTTTTTTCCGTTTTTGTTCTGTTTCGCTTTTTTTTTTTTTTGGTTTTTTTGTTTTGCTGTTTTTGTTTGTATTTTTATCTATAAGAAAAATATTCTTAATAAATAGATGCCAACCATATGTTGCGGAAATATGTGTAACATGGGAAAAAAAAATGTTGCATACATTTTCAATACGTGCTTGTACGCGTTACAGACACTTTTTGCCTTTTTTGTTTTTTTTTTTTTGTTTTTGGTGGTCTTGTCAACTAACGCCTTTACGTGAGAAACAAACGTATATGTATTTATGTATTTATGTTTATGTTTTTTAATATATTTTGCCATTGACTGCTAGAATATAATATAAAAATATTTTCCATACAAATATTTTCCAGATACTTTTTAAAACAAACGCAAAATATTTAACGTCAAGAATGACAAGAATTTAAATAAATTGCTGTCTATATGGTTACTGGTGTTGGCATACTATGCCACGCAAATTTGTCTATAATAAAATGTAAAAAATAATTTTTTTAAATTAATTTTTAAAAAACAATTTTGTTCTTTTATTACACTTTTTCTTAATATTTAATATATACCCTCCCACTGCTCTGCTGCACTCTACAGGCTTGGCCATGAAATAATTGATAGCGAAATACTTGCAGTTCGCACCGATTATTTAGCTGCCTCTCTGGCGAATTGTTAACTTTATATATATATATATATGTATATAGCGATAATTTGAGGAATTCAATCATTCTGAGCGTGACGGACTCTAAGTGAATGAAAACAATCAAGTCTTTGAGGCCCTTAAAAATGTATGTGTTCGCTTAGAACACTCGCAACTCTGCTGTCAAATCCAAGAAAGATTAAAATCGATATAGTGATAATTAGTCGGAGTCTGTCTATATGGAGTCAAGCTTACTCTCACGACTTATGCTCTTGAATAATATCGATGTTCCGTTGCTTTACTAAGCAAACGATATTTTCGAGTTCTACATGACTTCTATTTGCAAAGGAAAACCCAAAAGATGGAACGTTTGATTTAGCCTAGACATCGCGGAAAGATTATGATAACCTGTAGGACTGTTATATAGGAATTATAGCCGAACTTTGACTTGCATGACGGACAGCCAGAGATAACGTAACAACGGAAAGCGCATACTGCTGGACGTAGGATCTTCGAAGACTATGTCGCCCTTATGTCGCCTACAGACGACCAGAGTTAATACACTTTCTCATCGAAAATTGAAAACAATAAACAAATAAATAAATCTCGCCAGCCTGTGCATATGTAGCCTTTTTTTCTTGATATTTTCAAAATTTTTTCCATTTTTTTTTCTCTTTCTTTCATTCTCTCTCTCTCTCTTTCTCTCTCTTCTTTTACTTCTGCAGTCGACAGTCGTTTTAATTGAAAATCAATTGAACTTTTATGGAGTTTTTTCTGGTTCTCTTCCTCTCTCTGGCCCTTTTTTTATATTCAATTTAGTGCTTTTTCTTTTTTTTTTTTTTTTTTTTGGGGAATTTTTTTTTTGCCTCCTTTTTTGTTAAAGTTTGAAAAACTTTTCAGTATTTTTTGTTGTTTTATTTGTGCCATTTAACACAACATATGCGTTGGGTTGAAATTTATATATAAACATCAGTAACATGTACCCGCTACGCCTCGTCCACTCAGTTGACCAGACAAATGTATTAATAGCTATTTGCAAAAGCATAAATCAATTAAACGTACGCCGCACATATAAACTGGAGCCTCAGTGCAAACCGGTCAATAACGAAACCCTTGATTTTTGTTGCTTCGTTGTTTAGCTTTTAAAACAGTTACTATTACTGTTGCTGTGTCCTTTTTACGTGCAATTGTTTCAATTGTTGGCCATGTCGACGAATAAATGCGATCGTATTTGTGTTCTATCATAAGACTCGTTTTCATTTCATTGTTTCGCATACGGGAGAGGCGTCAATTAATTTGTTAAAAAAAAAAACAAAAACAAAAAAAAAAAAATTGTAGACAATTTTTTTATGTTGTTATTGTTTATTTTTTGGTTTCACGTATTGGTTTATACAATTAATTTCATCATAAAACATATATATATATATATATATATATATATATATATAT
>KK502400.1:778543-795031 GCA_000688735.1 Glossina austeni
ATAAGCTTATGTAAATGGGGTACACTTTGGTAGTTGTGCCAACAACAAAAGCGTTTTGTTTTTTTTTCGGGTTTTTCTTTTTTTTTTTTTTTTTTTGAACAAAATTAATGCAATTACACTCACATTACTTCGGCCATAAAAAGCATTAAAAAAATATAAAAAAAAAAATAAATAAATAAAAAAATCAGAAAAAATCCTCACACAACGCATGATACAATAGACATATAGATGTTAATGTTTGTATCTATGTAATCATACATATATATATATAAATGTATATATATATGTATATAATGGTAAATCCCTTTTCTACATCATTTACATTCAATTTTTTTTCTATAGTCGATTTGTATTCCTTTGTGTGCATTTATTTATTGCTTTTAATTTATTTTTTTTATTTTTTTTTTTCATTTCTCCACTTCTCGCTTTAATATAATGCTCATGTTAATGTATATATATATATATATGTATGTATGTATGTATGTATGTATGTTTGAATATGGGTATGTGTACGTTGGTGCGTTTTACGATTTTGGCATCATCTATTTTACATTTAATCGAATTACTCCATTAAAATTTCTATAATTCGATTTAATTTTGCATTTGATGAGTAAGCATCGCTTGCTTTTCTATATAGCTATTGCGGAGGGTGAGTGAGGGAGTGCGAAAGCGAGAGCGAAAGAGAAAGGACGGAAAGGGTAAACAGAGGACAGACGGAGATGATGTGATATAAAATGCAAAGAAAATCGATATCTGCTTTTAAGTCAAACACATTTTAAAATTCTTTGAAAGTGTGAAAATTGATAAATTGGATTTTTATACGCTTCACCAAAAGAAGGGGTGCAATAATTCTGTCATCCGTTCATAAACTTTATATCAGGTTTTTTTCTTTTTCTTCTTCTTCTCTTTTCTTCTCATAGCAATTCCTCATTTGCTGATTTGCTTCCTTTTGAAGCATATGCAAGTAAGTAAAGTTCATCATAGCTTTAATTATCAAACAGAACATATTTCAATGACGTTTCATTCATGAATTCTTTCTTTTTTCGGTCAACTCTATGTTACATAATCATGCTGACAAGTGAGCAATAATGATATGTCTTGTAACAGCTTCTAAAATTGGCTTAAATGTTACATTCGCTCCAATGAGGGGGGAGGTAAAAGTTAAAAACAATATTTACAAATGTGCACAATAGAGTTTCTGAAGAATCGGGTTAATTGATTTCACGCGGCGAACACCTTCTCATATATAGCATATTTTCGGGTCATGGTTAACAATTGAATTTGAATAACTGCAAGACTGGGAGAAACTGTCTCGAGGAAAACAGTGACATTTCATCGTAAAATCATTCTCAGCAATTGAAACCCTCAATAACCGATTCTAATGAAATTAGGTCCCAATCGCTTAGACAGTAAAGCAAAACAAAAAAAAAAAGAAAAAAACGAATTAAAGATAAAATCTCATGAAATATGCATGTAACGCTAGATGTAATGTAATTCTAAAACTTGAAAACCTCATGTCCGTCCGTATGTCGTCAAAGGGAAATCGATTCTTTTATTGGCATAATAGTGTAATTACTTGGGTTTGACATTTTCAGCTCATATCTGAATATTACTAAACAAATTGTGTAGCTTCAAGAACTTTGTAAGAAAAACTGCAAATGAGAATTTTTCTCAGGACAACATAAATACCGGCAAATGAAGCGCATGTAAACAATTTACTATTGTCCATCTCGACCCCCAAAATCTCTCTTTCTTTTAATAAGATAAATTTCCTCCAGTTGAAAGGTTGAAATTGAAAATGATGTCCTGGTACCATGATGATTGGTAGTCCGTGCTAAGAAAGCATTCAGGCAAGTAATAATATGGTATCCGTTAGGTACCGTATGAAAAATTGGACGAACTTTTGAACCACACATATCGTAATAAAAAGAAGGTACTGTCACCCGCTGAATCGGTTTATGCAAAATAAACCAGTTAGCTATGTCGAATTCTGACGAGTATACTCGTGCTACATAGGGTATATGGCAAAACGACATACGTACATTCTAAAAAACATGATTGTGGTGAACATACATTCGTAATGACGCAAGGATAAGGAAATCCAACAAGGACGTATGGACGGATCATGACTCATATGTCCGACATTACACAAAATTTTATACAATTTTTATGACGTATTTAAATGCTTAAAAGGGTTCCTCCAAAAGGATATTCATCACGACAACTTGGTACGTATAGTTTTAACAAAAAATTTATGAAAAATTAGAATGAAATTAAAAACGATGCGAAATATAATTATTCGATTCTTTAGATAATGTTACTTCTATAAGTCTATCAAATCAGTTTACTACGCGTTCACAATTAATGATGAAATCCGATCCAATATGGATTAGAATAAATGGGAAATAAATTGAAAAAAAGGTAGATTTGAAATTTTGTCATTAGTTGTGGACATATTAGTAAACCAATTGGAGCCATTTCGTTCCGCCGAATATACACGTGATTCTGGCGAATATTTGGGTCGCAGAGTATCGAATATATTTTCGTGGAATCGAAAGTTATGCACAAAAATCTAAAAAATGTTCCCCTGGTTCTGCGAGGTTGTTTTAGTTTCTTCTGCATTATGGGCGTATCTGCGAGCTGATTGGGCCAGTTTTTTATCCTCTTATTCCAAAGTCGACCAACAAAGGTTTGTGACAAAAATTTCAGCTTTCGATCTTCATTTTTCGGATCGTAACGATTCACAAAAACCACCCGATATCGATATATAGAACATCACGTTTTCACCAAAATAGCAAAAGTGGGCGTGTCCCCGAAAAAAAGATAAGACATATATGTAGTTGCATTATTATATTACTTCCTTCCTTATGCTGAATTTTTATTATTGAAAATTCGTCCAAGTGACGGGTGCAGTAAACCTAGGGTTAACATGAGCTGGAAGATTCAAAGCCAAGTCAAACGATTGATAACAATTTACTGGGAGTAATTACTGAAGTGACTGAAAAACAATAATCGTACGCTTGAAAATATTGCAATTTTGTGAGGAAACAACATCCCAAGCATTACACCCGTCGTCATAGCTTGCAGCATTTGATTCGATCGTTTATCCAGTAAATTTTCAATTTATTCGTACATTTGGCAAATAAAGGAATTGTTGTGAAGGATGGAACGCGTAGCGAAAGGGAATTTTTCATTTTTCCCATATATTTTCTCAGTTGTACAGTGGGTTTTTTTTTTTTTTAGCATAACTTGGCAGCTTTAGCTCATTTCTGTGGAAATATTAATACAAAAATAAAAAATATTTTTTTATTTTTTTTTTTTTTTTTAACTAACATAACTCATGTACGGTCCCTATTAATGCTTATAATTATAAATGTAAGGAAAAATAGCAAAGAAAAAGAAATATCATATATATTTTTAAATTTATGTTTACATAATGTTGACAATTTGCAGCTTTTCGTCTATGTCAACATACGCATGCATGTCTGCTTTAGTTGTTGTTATTAGTTCTTTCTGTTATATGACTTGTCAACAAAACTGTTGAAAAGATAAACATCTAGTTGAAGAGCAGAAAAAAAAAAAAAAAAAAAAAAAACGAAAACATACATACGCACATATATATATATATGTACAGCTATATAAACATTTTGACCAACATGATTAAAAAGAAATAAATAAAAACCTTTACAATAAAAAGTTATATGAAAGGAGCTAAATTGCAATTTATGCTAAACAACAGTTTCAACAGCATAAGCGTGTGTGCAAGACAAGAGATAAAGAGAAAAAAAAAAAAAAAAAATTCAATTTAAACTAAAATACGAGTTATTTCGTTTTGTAAAACTTTCCTATGGTCAGACATTGACGACAAAATGTCAAATTTAAACATTGTTGAGAATAAAAAAAAAGGCCTTATGCCTTTATCAGGAAGCCATAAAACTCAAATTGGTTGCAGTTTGGTTAAACGAAAGAACAAACAGTAACAACACTAACAACACTAACAACAACGATACAAAGCCACAATGCACTCTTTATACATAAACTACTGTAAAATTGTATTTCAAAGTTTTGTAAAAATCAATAAATATGTCTATGCCCTCAAACACACACACACACACAAACACACTTAAACGCACGCACGCACGAAAGTACATCTACAACTCAATAAATGTTGTTTAACTTTCAACTAAATTCTTAAAGTTTTTATTAAAACAATAATTTGACTTTTGCTTTGTTTCGTTACGTTTTGTTTTAAACTCAATAGCACGAGTTTGGCATTTGTTTTTAATTTTTTGTGTACGGTTTTTTGCTTTTTTTTTTTTATTTTATTTTAAGGGTTGTCGTACAAAACATGTGAACAGAAAACAACGCATCTTACAATTTGTTCGCACCTGGATGCATAAATACATACATACATATATATATATATATATAAATATATATATATAAATATATATACATATATATATATATATATATATATAAAATTAACCAATACCGATTAACATGTTTATAAACAAGAATACATGATTTTATTGTAATAACAGAGACAGGGAGAGAGAAAGAGAGAGAGAGAGAGAAAGCGGGTAAGAAAAAAAAAAAAAGAAGTGCTTTGAAAAAACCCCTGTGCGCTCCATACGAAGAGCCCCGAAAAAAAAAATAAGGGTTTAAATATCATTTTAGCCTTAAAGGGGTTAACAGAGTTTAAAAGATAAAAGCCGAAGGTTTATTTATGTGCATATCTATATACACACACATGGATTTATTTTACGATTCTTCTGCATATTAAGAGGGGCACGTGTTCAAAAATGTTTATACACTTAAGTACAAAGAACATCAAATGGTTCACGAAGAGGCCAAAAATCCCATAAAAATTATAATACATTTTATTGCGTCGGGTTTCCTTTTTGCTGCTCTTTCCCTTACGTTTTTCATCCATCAAGCATTGTTATAAACAAAGATAATGAGCTTAAAGAGCAATACAACAAATTAGCGCCAATTTTCATTATTATTGTGGTTTTCCTCTACACACGTTTGGCTTTAGAAGGATTTTAATATTCCAAACAAAAGAAAATATGAAAAAAGGTAAAACTAAATACCTAAGTCATCTAAAGAGTTGTTAGCTCCGCTACTTATACATTTTAATGGAGGGAGGGGGGAGGAGAAGGACGAGGTGCAGTTATGGTTTAGCGTCTTGCTCGAAGTATCTTACAACGAGCAAGAATGCATTCGTTTTTCTTTTTGCAAATGTTATAAACACTCCCTATGCATATCTTCAGCAAAGATTTCCAAGTAAGTGAATAAATTAAAAAATTAAATCTTCTACAGCAGCAAGCAAGACTTTAAATATTAGTTATCGTTTTCTTTAATTGTTGGGCAGGGAACAAAATTATATTAAATACTAAAGCTCCCTTAATTTGCTGTGCTTCTTCACCTTTAGGCGTTCACCTCCAAACTGAATCACCAGAAGTAAATGTAAAACTAGCCTAATATGCTTGTGCTTTGTGCAAAAATTATATACATATATATATATATATATATATGCATATATATGATGATGATGAGAGGATGAGGATGAAGATGAAGATGAAATTAAACATTCTCCAAAGTTGTACTCTTTCTTTTTTTTTTTTTTATTATCCAAACTTAATGAACACGCGATATTGTGTCCTAGCCTGAGGTGATTTGTAAAGCTTTTACTGTTTCTTCTATGTTAATAATTAATTTTTATTTAAGTTATTTAAGTCTGTACATATTTGAAAGAAATTTAAAAATGTAAAATGTAGTGGGCCACGGCCTATCATTAAATACCCTACACCACCCAACATTTATCCATATATCGACCTTTCAAATGAAGGCGTTTTATGGGATGAGATCGAAAAAGTTATCCAATTCGAACCATTTCCAGTGGCGTTAGTTCTTGGTCCAAAAGCCGTCAGTGTACCAATTTTCAGCAAAATATTGCAAAAATTACGGGTTGAAAAAAAGGCAGGCAGATGGGCAGACAAGTTTAGGTCCTTAAACCAAAACATGTCAATCAAATCAAATTTCATCAAAATATCTCAAAAATTGTGTGCTGAACATTGTAAATTGAACAGACAGACGGGCAGACCAGCTTCGATTAATTAAGAAAATGATCCTAAATTGACCGTTATAATAAAAGGCGGGTCTATCTCAAATTCTTCCTATACATACCCTTGTACCACAAGTAATGTAGGATATAAAAATCATTAAGAAACATAAAATTAGAAAAATAGTGCAGCCAATGCGTTAAAAACGCTTTAATCACACTGAAGAAAGAAAAATAGTGCAGCCAATGCGTTAAAAACGCTTTAATCACACTGAGGAAAGAAGGAAATGTAAAATATTCCGACATTAAGATCAATATTTCACAACACCATCTGTACATATATAAAAACATTCATGGGGCAGAGCATAAGAAATTACTGGAAAAATTTGGGATGCGCTATAGATCGATTGCCATGGTGCGCTTTTTATACGCTGCAAAACTCTCTCAAACAAAGACTGAAATTATTTCAAGCACTAACCAACAACAGAAGTAATGCAGCTGGTTTTGTAGTCGTCACCTTGGTGGAACGACGACGAAATGAAACACTGGTTTCATTCAATTCGTAACACTACCGACAGACATGTTCCGTAAAAGTTATATATCTTTGGTCACACTGAGGTTTCCAACAGACTGAAATTTGCCAAGAAAGTCATTATCGTCTTACCTCATCTTCAGCATTAATTTAATAAATAATACACTTTCATAATATGCCTTTAGCCATTTATGTGTACCCGTCCTTTCAGCTTTCAGGCATTTATTTTTGAATATCTTAGAGATCGCAATTTAAACAGAATTGAAATAGAAGGCTGAAATTTGTTTGGAATCATTATTGCTGCCCATGACTTGAGTTACAAAACTATATATGAATTGGTTGTAAGTACGCAATAGTTCAATCACGCAAACAAGTCGGCAAATTGGCATAAAAATCTAAAAATTGGTTCATTAATGACTTCTAGGTCTCTCTTCACAGCACGCATCCGCAGCAATCCGCCCTAATACACATCATGACAATAGCACTCTGCGCACGCTGCCTTCCCTTACACAAATATTCAGATTAATTTTGTGAACGACTCCGAATCAATTAATTAATTAAATGGCCTAAAGTTCAATTATATTTTATAAATGCTTTGAATATGAAAATTAATATTCGTGTTTAATATTGTGTAGGCACAAACAACTATTTAGCATAACATGCAGAGAAGCAATTGCTCTTATGCTTTAAATGTATATATAGGCAGCCACGGCCATATTTCTCCGGTCTTGCTCATTAGTTTCTATAATGTTTAATACGAAATTAATGATTTTATTTTCGAACTATTACATGAAAGTCATTTTGCATTTCCACGGCGGCAACGTTTGAGTCAGCCCAGGTTCACTTGAAAATTGTTTTTTGACTTGGCAATAATAGATTCGCTAAATAATTTTTTTCGATTATATTTGCTGTGCACATTTTTTGGTCGTATAAAAAAGGAGTAACTGAAAATGTGGATAACAATTATCGAAAAGCAATTTGTGCCCTCTTATCAGAGAGAGAGATGTTCTATCTATTGCAATAAAATCGCGCGACTTTGTAAAGACCACATAGTTTTCTTTTGTTTAAGCAACAAGGATTTAACAGTATTCTTAAAATGAAACCGCTTGCTTATCCACACAAATATTTGAACAAAGGATTTTTGCACTTTTCGGAGGGAAAAAAATCACCTGTCGATTGGTAATGCATTGATTAGGTAAAAAATCAACTCACGATTTTATTTTGATCGTAGAGCTCATCACGTCTTGAGCTTGTGAACTCAGCACTGTTGTTCCTAAAAGCAACGGTAAATTAACATGTTTTTTACGTGTGCAATTGCTTGCTGCTATGATGACACTCCTAAAACATGAACAAACTTGTAGTCATTACGTTATGTTCTAGCAAAATATCTTGGTTTCGATCTGACTTCAACCATAAATGTAACTTACCGCTATATAATATATCATCTGTTCTTGTACAAAAAAAAGCTGAGACTGTTAGCCTGTTCTGGAAGAACTTTAATTTCTCCTCACTGTAACATTATAGAAATGTTCTCTACACTGTACACTTTTCGGAATAATACCAATATCATCGTCACGATCTTCCATTTCCAAGGTTTTCATCAAAGACGGGCCTCATGAACGTTAACACATTTCATTTTTCCCACATATACTTTTCAAATCCTAACAGCGTCCTCATCAGCAAAAGCTACTTTTTATTCCTAAATTCTGACAATGATACGACGGATAAAATACATAAATCTTTCTAAGCATTTTAAAGAACAATAAGTTTTTTCACTTTCGCGGACCAAAAATCACTAACGAAGGATGTGATATGTAAATTTTTTTGCAAACACGAACAGCTGTTTAGGAGTGTTGCCATTACAAATTGCAGTCTTGACTCTAAAATAATATATAGGGTAGTCTTTCTAAAACTATTAATACATTTTGTTACCATATCAAAATACCGGTAAATAATTGAGTGATGAGGGATTATGGAAAATTTCTAGATAATCAGTTATTTAAATATATATATATATATATATATATATTCTCAAGTAAAGTTTCGTATTCACGGCTAAAAAATGATTACTCATTCTTTCGATCGATTTGATTTTTCATTTCAATTTCAATGTCCTCAACGAGTTCTTAGGCATAACGTAATGATTATCTTGATTGGTACGCGATTCTGAGTCAATTCAGGCATGTTTGTCGGCCAGCCCTGTCCAACTGCCATGTCTTATTGCAAATTACCGCAAATATTTATCAAGCAGCTTAAGCCCATAAATCGTACTGAGTTGTTAATTGATTCAGCAAATCAACAACCGAAAATTTCCTGTGATATGTAAAGAAAATAGGTTTTAAATTCAAAACTTCGACAGCAGAGGTATTTAATTAGATATATTTTGTATTTATGAATTCACTTAACGCGATTTGCATTCGATATCATTTATCGATTTTTTTTTTTTACATTATCCATGTAGATTGGGAGATAGGCGTAGATATAACGTGGACATAAATTTATAAATATTTAATTAATGATCTCGTCTTATAATTAATAATTATTATAAATTATTTAATATACGCATTTTAGATACACATATGTATATATTTATCTTTAAACATATTTACCTGCTGGGATGATTGGGCTCGTGCGCGAAAGGCTCAGCGTAAATATTACGAACGGGTGGTACACGTCGTGGTAATGGTGGCGGTACTGGATTGTAGCCATCCATAATTGTGTCACAATCGGAATATTTCATTGATTTCATAGTCATTTCGTCTGTTTAAGTGTATGCCCGTTTATTTGAGAATGTATTGTATTGTATTGTTTGTATTAAAAAATTACATAACGTTTTTAAAAGTGCCTCTATAATACACGTATTTATCGCACACATACATCTATTCTGTGTATTTCAAGCAAACATAAAGCGACAATTTTCATTTGTTTGCTAGGCTAGTCAGTAGGACACAGATACACACTGAACGTACGTACGATAGGGAGAATGAGTAGATCAGAATGAAATAAAGAAACACACAGTATGTGTATATAAAAGAGGGAAAAAAAACGAAAAAGATAAAATAAAATAAAATTAAACACAATTATTGATTGTTTTGGCTGTCGTCGTGCGTGTATTTGTGCGCGCCAATGTATGCAATGGTTGGAGTTTTTTCTGCTTTCTGTTTGTTTCTACGTGCCGCCAATAAAGAGAGCAATTATTTTATATTCCTTCTCGTTGAACGTTTTTGAGTGCGTATGTTTATGTGGTTAAACAGTTTCACGGGCAGGCGAGAAAAGCACAATAACAACAATATCCATTCAGCTTTTCAGTCATTCACATATCAATATTACTGAAATTTATGCATTCCATGCAATTTGACAGAGCGTTGCCAGTTGTTTCTGGTTGCTGTTGTCTTTTAAGTAAATAGTATCAAGCATTTTAAGTCCATCTGAATGATGGAATGAAATAAATGGGAATATCACAGCACACTATACATACGCATATATAGGGGCAATGAATCCATGATAATGGTTTGGCAATAATCTTTTATTATTAATAATAATTTGTGGTGTATTTGAAGCTTATTAATTAATTGAATCTTCTTCTTATTCTTGGTTTTTTTTTTTTTTTTTTTTTTTTGGGGGGGTTTTCTTATAGTTTACAGAATTGTTTAGTATTTTTTTTTCTTTTCTTTTTTTCAAGCTTATTCGCTTCTTTCACTTTGTTTTCTTGTTCTTTATTAGTTGTTCAGTGTGATGGCATTCTATGAGAGATATACTCATACTGTTGGTGTCATACTGTTGTTTTTATTAGCCTAGAAAATATGATAAGAAATCAAATTAAAAATTATTTCCATTTAGACTTTATATTCTACCATATTTTAATGGTTCGAGGATTTTGTTTTGATACGTTCATGTTAAACAAGTGCAAGTGTATTTTCATTAATAAACTTAATTTCGTTTATAATCTCGTGAAACCTTATCTTCTTCAACGATTGTCGCCATTTTATATGTAGCCGAGAAACGAGTAAGTTTATAATAAAAAATTGTTACATATATATATCTATATATATACATGCTATTCTTTTAATTGACGTATAAATATACAAATATGCTTTATTTACATATAGAAATATCTTGCATACCTGTAGCGAATAATGAAACAAAATTATTGAATTATAGTTAAAGAAGAAGAAATTTATGTTCCCACCTATCTTTATAATTTCGCGGATGTTCCTTGTAAGACTTTTTGAAACGATTTTTTGCTTTCTTTCCCACTAGCGAGCTCTTTCACTTTCACTTTTTTTTCTACTTTGATAATTGGGGAACTGAGGGTAAATACGGCAATGCTGCCACATCCACCACTAATGCGGCACAAAAGCAGGCAAGTAATTGAATTAAAATTTGCGATGTTTTCGTTCTAAGTGTCATATAAGATCAATTTATCAAATTTATCAATTTTTCAATTACCGTGAAATTGCGTGTGGAAATAATGAAAAATAATATGTGTGTCACTAGTTGTCATATCGCGAGAAAGTTTGAACAAATAAGCCTAAACCAAAATCCATTGCTGCTATGCTCAGTTCAAGGCACGTGAGGATCTCGTTCAAAAAACAATTTCATTGCAATAAATCATTCTTCCACGCAGCCATCGTTGTATATAAGAAATTACAATTTTTCATTAAAAAAGAGGAAACCTACATGCAGAGAATGTGCTGAGAGTACTTTAATTAGGCGAAAGCATTCAAAAATACACTGATTTGGGATACATTTCAAGCTCCTTGTTATCAACTTTTCATACGATTTTACTAAGACGCTATAATATGATATATTTTCCGTCAAACCATGCAATTGTTGCAAGAACTATTTAATAGTCGTGCAATCTTGCATTGAAGTACCGTCATGTGTATCGACTTCATTGGATTGGCTTTGTGTTTATCTTAAGGAGAAATTGTCGCAATCGCGAATTCGTGGACTCACTTTCCTAACATTGAATAAATATATGAAAATATTGCATACACTGTGCAGGAGTTTTCTAACATATGCATATAACCGTTTCATCGCCAATCTCTAGTAAACAGAAAATTCAATTTAGGTAACCGTTTTGAACACACAAATCAGCATAATTTCATAACATCGAGCTGCATATGCTTATGAAAATTTTACATTGTTATTAATTAGAAATTAAAGTATTCAGTTGGCAATAATATGAATAGTCTTGTTCATCAATAGACTATATAAGTGCCTTTAATTAGGAAATGTAATGAATTCCGGAATGAACTGAACACCTTTTCAATTGAATGTCCAACTGCAGTTAACTGCTTTTATTGCTATTATATGACGAGAACTTGACACTAGCACAAAATTCAGCACAAAGAGTCTTAATAAAAATTTCCAAATTTTAAGGCAGTATTCGTAAATCGAAGACTCGTTCCCGATAAAAGCATGCTTTACGAGCGTGCATACAGTATAATATCACTCAGAAACGAGAACATATATTTATATTGTTTTAATCTGGAAAGGTCTGTCCGTGCGTCTGTCCGTCTAAGTGTCATATCTCTTTAGGAGAGAACCACAACTTGGCATATACGTGCTTGTTTTAGATTAAATAGAAATTTAAATGTGATTGGCCCATAAGCACCCAAAGGAAAAAGTGAAAACTAGAAAAACTAGAAAAAAAAAAAAACTAGAAAAGTGAAAACTAGAAAAACTAGAAAACTTTATTTTTTATCGCCTGGACATGAATTACAAATGTTGATTAAATCCACCGAAAAATTTACGGGAACAAATTATTACATTAAATGAAATATCGAGCAACGTTACAATCATTTGTCCGAAAATATGGTATACATTTGAAATTTAAATTAAATACTTTAGTATTCTGCACGGCATGATTTTTATGTATTAATCGGCTCTGGCGTGGGCATTAGAAAGCAACTAAACATTTCTGTCTAGCATTGATTAGATATAGAAAAGGATTTGCTACAATTCATTATATGAACAATATTTTATTTGGTTTGCTCAGGCTATTGCATCCACTGAACATAAATTTTCACTGAACAAAAAAATCACATTTGCAGTCGGTTTTGAAGCCAATGAGACAAAATAGTTCCATTAGTTAAGGACGTATTACTGCCATTGAAAAGGTTTACTGTTTGATTAATGCGAAATTCTTTTTCTGAACGTAATAAATGAGGAGACTCATGATCATCATTATCTAATAAACGCTCTACCGACTTAATCGATATTACGGATTATGTTAAGTTAGATTCCACATATTGATGACATTGAATTTCTATATCGTATAACTTCATAATATTTTTTCTTTTTTCTTTTTGATCAAACCAACTGTAATGCAAAAGTTTGGACCAGAAAAATTCCTAAAACTATAGTCTATGGTTCACCTAATGATACTGTCTGGTTTTTTGAAATGGTTGCAATATTCAAAGCATTCATAAGCTCATGGATAAGAGGAAAATTATATGTTTAACATTTTCTATAATTCGAATTATTAAGTCTAACTTTGGGCGTAAAGGCCATACTTGCACACTTATACGAATGAAACATTTTTTAAACATTTCCAATTTTGTTACAAGATAAGAGTATCGTCATTAAATAAAAAGGTATCAGTTGATGTGTGTTGTCTCGAAATAAAAAGGAATTTTTTTTTTTTTTTTTTTTTTTTTTTTTTTTTTTTTTTTTTTTTTTTTTTTTTTTTTTGACAACTTGTTCGCCTTTTAAAATCGTTTTGTAAACAATATTTCGTTGTTTATATTGAAATCGAGAAATAAAAAAGAAAATGATAAATTACGACTCGGAATTGAATATGATATAAAAATTGACAAGGTTCACAATCAAATATGATTTATTAAAAGTGCATGGCAAGAACAACAAATAAAAACGATGATAATGTTCAATATACTAAAACTCTTGATTAAAGACAAAACAACGTGTATGCACTTGCGCTATAGAAAAGTCATGTCCGCAGTCTCTCTCTCTCTCTCTCTCCAAAAACAAAAAAGAAGGAGAAAACTTAAGCCGCTAAAACTGTTTGTTATGGGTAAACGAAAGACTCTCAAAGCGTTGCTTTTTTTTTTTTTCTTTTTTTTATATGCTAAGCATATAAGGAAAGGAAAGAAAGCCTACGCAATTGTTGTAAAATCCCATAAATAAGCGAGATTTGCTTTTCAACAACGAGCGAACATACATTACGAATCATCATAATCGCAATCAGATAATAACAGTAATAACAATGAAAGATTGCATTCTCCACTATAACGAGAGGAATGTTAATGTAAGGCTTTCGATTTATGATGAGAGCAAGTGTTTACTGATGTCGATACTGTATATATATATATATATATATATGTATATATATATATATATATCAGTGACGAAAGCATATATATATATATATATATATATATATAGATAGATAGATAGATAGATGTTTCGTGGGCATAGCATGATTTTGTGGAAAATAAAAGTAAGTAAGAAAACTAATGATTACTATAAGTTGTACCGACATTTCTGTGGCCACAAATGAACACGTCGTTTCGCTTTTGGTTAACACACTTGTCCTGCTAACTATGCCCAACACTGTGTGTGTGTATATATATACATATATATATATATATATATATATATGTATCCGTGTGTGTGCTGGTAGGTAGTGTTTACTTTGTTGAAAATTTTTTAATTCAATTTCCTTGCCTTGTACACAATCAATACAAATATATTTTCTTTATTTTCTTTTATATTCTCTACTACTCAAACATTTGCTACAAATCCCTAAAGGCTTTAACTTAAGCCAGGAAAAACTACATAACCTGACTGTTGCAAAGATTTAAGACCACAATCACGCTTTTCATGACTACAAAGCTTACGAGGAATAGAAGGCAAATAAAAAGAAAGAAAAAAAAAAAAAAAAAAAAAAAAAAAAAAAAAAAAAAAAAAACTAAAAAACAAAAAAAAAAAGCAAAAAATTTAAAAAGAAAGAAATGCCAAGGTAATGCCTCTTTGCTCAGTTGCTTTCATATCGCCAATGCAATTATAAATATTACTTTGGGATCTTAGCATGCTATAACTGAAACTAACGTAACTAACAACAACAAAATTAACAACATCAACATTAACAACAACAACAACAACAACAACAATTACTAAGCAACACACGAAAACTTGCTTTTCTCGGTATTTAATTTAAAACATGACAAGAGTCTGGTCGTATGTGGGTATTCTTCGAAAGAAATCCATACATATGTAAGCTTTTATAATTATTCTTCGGTTTGATGTGTTCGGGGACTGATTTATTGCCTATCTCTTTAGCTGCTGCGGATGAGATTTACTTTTCTAGTATGTATATAAGCATATATGATGCTTTAATTAATATGAAAGGAAAAGATAGATTATGTTCCAGCTCGGGTGGAAAAGCTTTTGTTTTGTTTATTCAACCGTTAAACAATTTTGATGAGTTTCTTCATATCTAAAAATATTGTACAAACATTTTTCCCAATTATTTTCTTTTTGCATAATAATAAGTTTTCTAAAACAGTCAAAATGTTATAGTTAACTATTTCTCACCGTTCAATAAAAACCATTAAATACCGTATACTACTTCGCTTAGTACATTTTCTTATATAACAACTGTTCAAAATAAGGCGTTATATGGAAATCGGTCGAAAACGTGGTCCGATTCAAAGTCAAAATACTCTTGTGTAGCAAATTTCATCAATATGTCGAACATAGGAATAGCGAACGGACAGACGAAGTGGCAGACAGACAAGCTGCAGAATCACTTTCCGAATCGATTGCAATATAAAAAAATAATCTATTCCTAGTCTAAGCTGGGTGTGGCATGCATCCGCGTCAACTTGATATACCCTTTGAATCGCAAGTGGTGTAGCGTGTAACAATGTGTTGCCTTGGAGTGTGTTGATGTAGAGAACACAATCACTCTGGGAAATAGCGTTGACGTCATTTTGTGCAACTATAGTCCATTATCTACATATACAAGAATAAAGCCGAAATTTTGCTTTACATTGTTTTCGCCGGCCCTTTATATGGTTGATTATTGAGCACGGACGGTACTAACACGGAGCTGCGCCTTAAGCGAATCAAATTCTCTCAGCTATGCTCTCTTAATTTTTGAAGAGTCTTTAAAAATGCTATCTGATATAATTAACAACATAACCACATGCACATGTATATACTGGCAACAATTCTAAATACTATAAAGCTTCTCGTTAATCTAATATGATTGGCGTAATATATGTCAAAACTCTTTCTGTTGAAAAGTCTTTTAAAAATTGTAGTCAATGACGGCTTGTATTCCGGTATATGGTTTCACTTTACCTCGAAAGTATAATAAAATGGGTTTTCTACCGCTATAGGGAGCAATTTAAAAATTGTTATTTTCGTAAAGCAGGCGACTGAACCATCTTTTCGCTGCTACTTCCACTAACGTATCTCATCCATAAAAAGTGAAACCTTTTCATCGGTCATAAGTACTTCACATCACCTTATGAGCTATGTCGTATACCGGTTTTTCAAATTTGACGTTATACGGGAATTGGTAGAAAAAGTAGTTCACTTTGAAACAGTTTCAACAGCATTTGTCCTTGGACCAAAAAAAAAAAAAAAACCGGTCATCAAAATGTCGCAAAACTTGTGGCACGTGACAGGGGGGGGATGAAGGGACAGACAAGTTTAAATTGATTTAGAAAGTGAGTCTGAATCGATCGATGAAAGGATGAAGGGACAGACAAGTTTAAATTGATTTAGAAAGTGAGTCTGAATCGATCGATGAAAGGATGAAGGGACAGACAAGTTTAAATTGATTTAGAAAGTGAGTCTGAATCGATCGATGAAAGGATGAAGGGACAGACAAGTTTAAATTGATTTAGAAAGT
>KK502400.1:795821-829177 GCA_000688735.1 Glossina austeni
ACTAAAATTCATAAAGTAATCAAAATTTTCTAAGTAGTGGTTAAATAGCGAACATTATCATCCGATCTTCAGCGGTATTAAGTGTTAAGTCGTGATAACTGTTTTTTTTTTTGTTTTTTTTTCTTTTTAATTTTATATTAAATGAACAACGACTCAGGTAAATGGGAAAAAAGATTTCGAACAGAATCTTGAATTCTAACAAAAGAAGATGAAAGAAACTCTTTATTGTTCTTCTCTCTCTCTCTCTCTCTCTCTTGTACCTTTGGTTTTCTTTTGCCGTTTTACTTAGGCACCCTAACTTAAATAGACAAACAAGCATCTACATATATAAATGGTAGAGAGAGAGAGAGAGAGAGAGAGAGAGAGAGAGAGAGAGAGAGAGAGAGACAGGGAGATAAAAAGTATTAAATTACGTTGTGTAACTGATACTTGAGCAAAACATATGATTGTTTAAATTCATAAACCTGCTTGTGTGAAATTCTGATTATCGAAAACGCACATCGCACATATATCTATATATATATATATATATATTTACGTATGTTTGTATATATGTATATATATGTACATCTTATTTTGGTTCACCTTAAGCAACCTTTAACCACAAATTGTATTGGGAAAGCAGGCATAATATCAAGTATGTATGTGTATGTTATGTCGGCATTGAATGTATATATAATCGAAGTTTTTTTTTTGCCGCATATGAAAATATGTCCACTATAGCTAACACGCCGTAGGAATTAATGATTTTTAAAGCAACATCATTATTATTATTATCATCATCGGTTTCATCGTCATCGTCATCGTCATCGTCATCGTCATCATCATTACTTTTCAACATCATCTCGTATCATCATAATCTTACAAGCAGACAAACCAAATGAACGATAGCAGCAACTTAAGTAGATATATAGACTAGTAGGCATATTGTGGTTGCTTCTTCTTCCTTTGCATTGACTTTAAAAAACCAAATCGAGATATTTCCACACTTGAAAAAAAAATTATTTGAAAAAAGTAAGTGCGATATAGTCTCTTATTCGTACGATTTAGTCTTGGGGTAGACGTCACGACACGTATTATATATCCATGAAGGCATTGCTTTGCCCTTTTGTCGCCGATTCTTACACGATTCAAAGAATTTGTCCTCAAGTGCAATATCGTAAGTAATTCGATTTCGCATGTATGCGAAATGATGATCAATAGCAACTTTCAAGAATAAATTATAATCTTCAGTTAAGAAAATACGGGTAAATTTTCGAAATTGAAACGAATGAAAGAACGAAGCAAACCGATCTGGAATGTGAATAGGGATTAAAGTCGGTTAAGTAGGTATGAAGAATACAAATATAGTCACTTCGACGCTTTTTTTTATCGGCAATTTTTCAACCTTACGGAGACCTTAGCCAGCACATATTTATTACTATTCAGGTGAACCTATGGTTGAAAATTATCCACTCTTATGCTATTTTCTTATGATTATGATCACAATACGTAACTGAACTTGAAAGAAATAATTTAGGGAAATCGAAGTTTATTGCTTTACTTGAGTGAAAAGCCATACGAGGCTCTAGTTTAACCGAAATATTTTAAAGCCATTAGGAAACATAACTCGATGAAAACATTAGAGTCGCTCGATAAAAAAATCTTCTATACGCGAGCTTGAACGTCATCAAGGGAGGTTTTCGCAAGAAAAATGAAGCGATCAATTAAACAACGCCTACCAAAGTCGTTAAAGAAGGCTTTCGAAAGAAAAATCAAGCGGTTAATGGAACTTCGCTTGCTAAACTCATGAAAGGGGGTTTGGAGAGAAGAATCAAGCGGTTAATTGGGCTTCATTTACTAAAGGCATGAAAAGAGATTTTCGAGATAAGAACCAAGTGATTAATTGAACTTCATGTACTGAAGTCGTCAGGGGAGACTTTTGCAAAAACAGTCCAGTTACCAAATTCGTTGAGATTGTCTTCTTCTTTTCATCTCTCATAAAGTAAAGTATAAGTAAAATCGCTTCAAGACGATCCGACACTGTTAGGCCCTCTGTTCAGTCGGTTTAGTTGGAATGTGTCATGACTTTGCCAATGACTCAATCTCCTTAATCTCTTTGTTAAGCATGCACTTATGTCACCTACTGTTCCGTATATAAAAATTTTTTTTTTTTTTTTTTTTTTTTTTAGTGTATATCTGTTTCATTACCGATACACTTTGAAACATGCTGGCGGTTTTTCATGTTTATGTGTTGTTTTAGTTATTCTTTCTTCGGTTTTTTAATCAGAACATTGGCATTTGTCTTGAAAGTTTTATTGGTTTTTAATTTATGACTGTGTTCCACCGTATAACACTAATTTTGTGTTTGTCTGCCTTTTTCTTTTTACTGAGGTACCTACAATTTTTCTGTAAACTAACAACAATAACAACATTGATATTCTGTATTCGAAGATCATATATATATATATACACATTAATGTATAGAGAAGCTGACGAATATACATACATACATACATACATGCACTTGGATTATCTTTACACTTTGAAGAGATTTTTTGAATTTTTCAAAAAGAGTTTTCTTTTCCGTTTGTTTAAATTGTACAAAATTATTAACTTGTAACAGTATGTTTATAGACTTGTCTAAAAATAATTTCTATTTTTTTTTTCTATTTTTTTTTTTTTAAATTAAAACAAAGCAATAACTTTTTCTAGTTAAATATTAAAATTTTCAACTTAAACTAGACTTCTTTTTTTGAAATTTTATGAATTTTTATTAAATCAGTTGTAGAATACTCCTTTTTCAAATCGTTCTAACATCTATATATATATATATATATCTATATATATATATATCTTAATGCTTTTTATTGCTTGATATGATTTATTTTATTTGTTATTTATCGTTATGTTGAAATACTTCACCTAAAGTTAAATGCACACACACACACATAGTCATTCATATAATGTTAAAACATGATTTATGTCAAGCCGTTGTATATATGTTTATGTGCGTGAAATTAAAGAATTTAATTACAAAGTATTACAACGAAAACATAGATCAAATTCAGGTTAAATTAAAGATTACTTTTAAATAACTATTTTGCTCTTTTTCATTATAAATAACTGTTAATTCGAATTCGCTTCACTCCCATACCTCACTCCCAATGTGAATGTGGAAGAACTACCGCAGTAATGAGATTCGAGAAAGTTTCCCCAGTAATTACATGTGTGTTGTGTGTTGGGAAAAACAGTGAAAAAGAGATGTTAACGAGCGGTTAAAAGAAAATAAAATAATACTAATAGAAAGTAATGGTTGTCATAGGTTGTATGTATTTACTTTTTTTCACATCCATCCATACATCCATACTATGTAAAGCGAATATGTAAAATTTGGCTTTCAATAACTTGATGTGGGCGCAGAAAAATTCATTTCAATTCAACTCAACAAAAAGATAATTAGCTGAAAAAGATGTGTGTGTGTGTGTGCGGAACAATCGGCACTTAAACTCCGGTTGATGCGATCTATCAATTCTAAAATAACTATAAATGAGTACAGAATATAATCCGCTGAAGATCTGTTATGTCAATCTTGTCAGCCATGCTTCAGAAAACTCGAAAAACTGAAAATCCAAATCAAAACAACGGATGTACAATACATCACTCAATAAGTTTGTAGGATGGCATGCGGATGTAATTAGCAGAAGTTACTTTTGTTTTCTTATCTTTTGTCGTATTATTTAGTCACTCCTGTGTTACATAAGAAGCAGGCTTTGTATTGAAATCGCAGACATTTTGACATAGAATGAAAAGAACCCGAGACTAATTAATTAATTTTTTTGATAATGAATCAGCAGGAAGAAGAACTACGGAATTGCTTTGACAAATTTTCTCGCTTGGGAACAATTTTGCGAAGAAATCCTAAAACTTCTCATTATTGGGATAAATTTTGCAAATTTTCGTATCCAGGACGATATGAAAATAAAGGATAACACCCATCATCTTCGAAGCCACTGCAGGGCGATATCATAAGAAAAAGGGCGCTTACTTTCGCTATAGATTCCATTTCCGATCTAGACTTAAGGTACATTTTCGCTAGCCTTCATTGAAAGGTCCTAATAAATGAATTGCTGAGGCGTAGTGGGTCACAAAGTCAAATCGGCAAATTGGTTGCTAGTCCCTCTCTATAATCGTGTGACATTGTTTGCTAATTTCATTTAACTGACACAAGTACTACCTAAGCTTAAGTAAACACACTGAGGAACGCTGGTTGCAAATTGCAAAAGTGCTACCGAAAAATGTCACCACAAAATTATGGAAAATGCCATGAATACGGAACGTAATAAGAAGAATTGGTCGCAGGTCAAAGATCCATGCCGAGCATGGCATATGGAAAGTAGCGAGCAACATAGATCCGCATTAACAAAAATGGAAAAACAACGCAACATACAGCGTCGATCTCACTTAGACTTTAGCTACAAATTACTTTTTTACACATCAGCGCAGGATGAGAGGTTTATTCGTTTTGTTAAAATGTTTGCCACACTCAAAAGGACGCTTCAACGACTCCACAAAGTACATATATATATATATATATATATTCCTGATCAGCATGAACTTCTTCGATTCGATTTCAGCATGTCCATCTGTCCGAAGATATGGCTTAAAAATTTGCAAAAATATTTGAAAATGTCGTAAACCGGTTAAGCGACTCGCCTAGAACGCTTACACGCCTTTACAACAAAAACTGTGCATACCTTTGCTTTTCGTGTCGTTTGCTTGTTACTCATAAAATTCTGGAAATACAAAAAACGAGCCGCGCCCCCGCAACATTATAGAGTATAGAGGGAATATTTAGTTCTTTTCCTTTTTTTAGTCGATGATGGGTATAAAAGATTCGGCCATAACTGAATATAATTTTTTTATATGCTTTTATTCATGGCGGATATTTACATCTATTAGTAGCCCGGGCAAGACGGATTTTTTTTACTCACACTTCGAAGAATATAGAAAAAAATTAGTAATCTCCCGTTTCCAGTACGTTCTTAGGTCCATCGTGAAAGCAGTGAGGGTTGCTTATAAAACTCTTTTTTTATATCCATTAAAAAGATAGAGCAGCCAACGTCGAGTGGCAGTTTTTGTGGACGATATTAAAGTGCGCATAAGCGTTAATGACAGTCGTCGTCTAAAAGTTGTTTTCATATTTCTAGGACGAAAGAAAAAAGAAAAGCGCAAGGAGTCGACATTTAGTGGAAATACTTTTTTGTACTGTAATTGAAGAAATGGCAGATACACTGAAGAACGATGAACTCAGGTACACTTTGATTGCGAATTATGGGGAATAAATGGTAAAGCATGCTGTGATTAAACATCAATCGGGAATCGTCCTTGGCCATAGCTATAGCGAGTGCTTACTCTATTTAATAAAGTCATGACACATCCATTAGGCTGCGTCCATCGCCTACCTGTCCCTACACGAGTAGGGAACAATCACTTAAGTGATTGGTAAGTTTTTTTATTTCTTTTTTTTTGAAACTGCAAACGACACAAGGGCATAAATATGCCCGTCGCTTGACAGGTAGAAAAATTCCGCCGCCAACGCTTTGTTTTTAACATTTTAAGTTAAGTTTTCCCCCTTTATAAGGCAACTTGCAAGTAAAAACAGCAATCAATAAATAATTAAATATCTCTGCTGCCGGAGTTTCGAATTTAAAACAAGAAAATCTCTGACATAAAAAGCATTTTTTTTTTTTTGTTTTTTTTTTGTTTTCGTTCTTTTAATTTTCATATATATTGTCATGTAAATTTTTGTACTTTTCCGAAAGGATTTAATAAGGCCCAGCTTTTGCAGATATATAAGTAAGTAAGCACATAATCGTTCGTAGTCATGTATCTACGAGCATATATGTATGACCGACCGTATGGGTATATGGATTCAAACAAATATTGTATGCCTTTTGATTGTAGTCTTGTGGCGACATTTGTTTATGTTTCCGTAATGCAGTAAATGGTATTATCAGCTACTGCTGCCGCTGCAGTAGCTGCTGTTGCAGCAGAATTTACCATAGGTTTTTATGTACGCTTGCATATGTATGCAGATTTTCCTTCTTTTTTTTTTTCTTTTTTTTTTTATACGTGCTATTATGGCAAAGAGAGCTGCTGTTATTCTTTGTCTACCCACTGAGCATTAAATTCATACAAATATATGTACAAGTATGCATATGTAGTTTTTTTTTTTGTTTTTTTTTTTTTTTTTTGTATCTACAATCTGCCTGTCTGTTCGTATGTCTGTTTGTTTGGATGCTTGCATTAACTACGTGTGTAAGCATAGAGTTTGCCGTCCGCATAAGGCAAAACTAATGTTATCTCTGGTGTAATACGCCTTAAAGCCTACACACAAATGTATGTATGTTTGTATGGAAAACATAAATTCAGTAAAATATGGAACAGGTTAAAAAGATTTTTTTTTCTTGCGCGTGCAATATTTGTTTTCATTTCCTTTTTTGTTCACATTTGGATTTAAAGTAAATGAATGGTCTCCATGCCCACCACTGGAAATTTTATTAACTTTGCCATTTCTTAGGCAAAATCTTAAAAACATATTATATCGATAAATTCTTTACGCGATTTTATTGCTATATAGAGTGCACAAAATTTTAAATCAATGCAGGACGAAAGGACATTGGCCAATATATCCTTTTAAAAATGCAAATAAAAGCTCGCTAAAGAGTTGGAAAATGATTCGTACTTTTGCGCGCAATTAGCTGCACTGCACTCGCGCAGTTAATCGCCTACAATAGTGAAAAGTAGACTTCAAATAGATAGCTAAGAGCATATGAAGCTTTTAGAGAAATTTAAAACATTTACATTTATTTCATTCATCCACTCATTCATTCATTGCCTAACCAATTCCAACTAATACTAAGTCATTAACTCTACCCGAATACTGAAATTTATCATAGAGACTGTTTGGTTTGTTTATCGGTTTGAATTTACTTCAAGTATCTTTAAATCACTGCCAAATGCAAGCGTTTGGCTTTCGTCGTAAAATACTGCAATCAACGATCAGCACCCAATTTAAATAATAATATATTCTGCTAATGCGTTAGCTAGCTCTCTGCGTTAGCTACCACAACCCATAAATGCATATAAGAAGGCTTTGTAATCGCCGTTCGATTGTTCGCTAATTCGAATAGCGGTAAAATTCGCGAAATTTGACATGGAAAGAATTCGAAATTTGAATAATTTCGAAATCAAAGTCTTTTGAGTCAACATACGATTTGTTACCGCGTTTCTAGTCAATCAAAATTGACTTTTGTTATGCACTAACATTGAGACAAAAATATTTTTTTCGTCATTTCTATACCCTACACAATTTGTGATGCAAGAATGTATACAATGCTCAAAATGATTTAATATAGGGTCACTTTTCTCCCTATGGGTAGAATCGCAACTACCAAGTCAGTGCTCGCGGCCATTCAAGTCTCAGTGCGGTACAGCACACTTAGTCGTAGCTATAGCGAGTCCTTACTCTCACTAGCTTGCGGTCATTTCCTATCTCTTTCTCAGTTCCTCAATGCTTTCTGGAAGTCGCCATGTTAGGAGCACGGGCAGACATCTTCTGGTCATATTAACAAAACATGAGTAGCCGAGTAGGTAAGAATCGCGATCACAAAGTCAGTGTGCACGGATTGAGAACTCAGTTCATTAAAGTTTGCCTTGGTCGTAGCTGTAGTGAGTGCCGAGTTGGTAATGACATAACACTTACCGACTACACTCACATCCATCCTTTTTATTCTTTTCATTCGTTCTCTGTCCTTACTTCTTTCTGGCCGCCATCGTATTACGTGAATAGGCGACATCCGCTAAGTGATTGGTCATAAATATATATATACTCTATATATATATATATATATATCCTATCGCTATTGAATTATTTCCTGGATCGATATCACGTTGTTTGTCCATCTATCTGTCTAATCTTTGCCTTTGCGACGACATCCGCTGAGCGATACACACATATATATATACATATATACACATATACATATACATATACATATATACACATATACATATACATATACATATATATACATGTATATATATATATACCTATCGCTATTGAATCATTTCCTGGATCGATATCACGTTGTTTGTCCATCTATCTGTCTAATCTTTGTCTTTGTATTTTTTTTTTTGTACTCAATCAAAAACCCCCAAACAAATCAGGGCGTATTGCGCTAACTACTAGATCCTACATATATAGAGGAGTGCATAAGACGATCGTTTTAAATTTGATCTCACAACAACTTTTTTCTAGAATCATTCATTACTCATTATTCATGAAATGATTTCTGATTCCTTTGTCCCTTCAATTTTATGTCCAAAGCGGAGGTTGCAATGTGTGAACAATTTTGAGCAAATTTGCTTCACAGACGTGTTTCGAAAAAAAGACGTACGCTCTTGATCCGCTGATCATTTTACCCCTTACCTTGAAAAAGTCGTTACTTCAACATCTCGTGCATTTTTTAATATTTTTCCGCCAACGTGATTGGAGAGTTAAGTTGGCCTAGCAAATGAATGTTCAAAATTTGGATGAAGTGAACTAATTTTTTCAAACCTCTTTCGATATAAACGTTCCTAAGAAAATTATAAAAAAAAAACTCTAATTTTTATCATTTTACGATGAAAATTAATCCACAAAATTAATTTGGCATAAATCTACTTAGTCGACTGACATAAATAACTAACTCTTAGTTAGTCTAACCTTTAGTTATTTACCACGAATGTAAATAAATTATAAAAATTTCTTTCACAAGAAAATTAATTTTGTATAATGTGGATGATGTCGGTTCACATTTGATGCCCCATCAAATTTAAGGGTTCTTATGAAAAATAACTCTTCGCATATAAACAAAAATTTATCACAAAAATAAATGAAGAATTTTTTTAGATGACATGATGTAAAATAATTGCCTCACAATAAATTTTGTGCTTGCTTAAGATTATTATAACACTTCAGGAAAGATGATTATATTGAAAAATGAGGATTGGGGCGGCAGGCTTCGTGGCTTAGTTGGTTAAAGCGCCTGTGTAGTAAGCAGGAGAGAGGTGAGTTCGAATCTCGCCGGGGCCTTTTCATGGGTTGTTCAGTTTTTTCTTTTTATATTTTTCAAGTTTTCAGGATGAAAATAAATTCTATCCATAATTAATGATTTCTATCAATAAAAAGTGCACCCGATAGCTTCTCTGTGTCGGACGAAGGCAAATGTGTATCTTAGAGGAATTTTCGGAGGCATATGCAATTAAGCGTTTGTCCTATTGTTTTAAAATTTCTGCTGGTTTGTAAACCAAATTAAACCTTTCATCGCTAGCTTGTCCACATGCGTCGAATACCATAGAGGGCTTGAAGCAGACGCTTCTTATTTTTATTATTAGATTAATGGATACGCAATTGATTTTTTGAAAGGATTTATGATTAGTTTCTTCAACTTTGCGCACTGATCTGTTTTAATGCAAGCATTTCTGTTCATCTAATATCGGTTCATGTATATCTGTGTTCATCCTGCATGTCGCAAATTTTTGATATGTTTTGATGGAAGTCAACATTTGACGTATCTTGGCCCATTTCTATGACTTTTTATCAATTTATGACGAAAACCTGTGAAGAGTAATCAGATCTACAACAAGATGATGAGTTTTGCTATATTTGGATCACATCGGCTTGGGTTTTCAGTACCCTTTCGTAAAAGGCTTCCCATGAAAAATATGTATTTACGTCGAAACAAGGTTCACTCTTCGAAAATGAATGAAGATTTCTATTAAGCAAAATGGCGTACGATATTTAATTCGACCTTTGCCCGCTTACAATGGTTTTTATTCGATTAAAATCATGGCATGATCGGGTCAGCCAGAGTCTTCGAGGCCTATGCCGATAAAGCGCTTGTTTGTTACACAGGACTAAATCGTCAAGGTTCAAATTTCGTTGGTTACCTTCTCAGGATCTAAGGATATAGAAAAAACTTTGGCAAACATCCCGATTAATATACTTTCCTGGGTTTTCAGAGCGGACAATTTGCTTGAGCGCGAAAATGGCGAACAAATGTGCAGCTAAACGGGCACACATTAAAAGGATTATAAGATTATAAGATGGATAGGGAAAAAAGTAAGTAGGCATGCGGAAGACGCATCCTCAGGACTATTTATGGGCGCAGAGAAATTGCTGCAGTGATACATACAGAAGAGAATAAAAAATTGTAAAAGTGTTTAATCAAAGGAAGATTTAGTTATTACTGAGACTCTACACGGCTCCAATATATCGCTGATATAGAAGCAATTTTAATAAGAGAAACTCTTGCTATGCTTTGCCAATGAAAACTGGCCACAGGAACATACATCTGCATATTCTCGATCTAGTCCAGAAAACTGTAAGTCTTGATATGAGCTTGAAGAGGTCTTCAGATATATATATAAGAACCCTACCGCCATCATAATAGATCGCAAAAGCAATGTCCTCATGTGTTGATATTATTCTCACGATCTGATTTGAGAACTGAGACTGTAGCAATTATAGCATCGAGCATTGAATTTTGGGTCAACACTACAGGTAGCAAGCAACAGTCTTTGCGAATGCGAATGCTCCCAAGTTGAATCACGTGAACAGTTAACCATCTGCTCTGTCTGTATCGACTATTGTCCCTAAGACAATCTGCACAGAACTCTCACTCTTTTTCACAGCTTTGCATAAACTTCCGGTTGTCATGGATTCTTTAAAAAATTTTAACTCCACATCACTAGCCTTTTGACTGCTCTGAATGAGATCTGCTTATGCTTTTGTGATCGTGATTGGCAGTACATGTGAATATAATATTTTGCCTTAACAGTATATTCTGGAGGAGTTGCGCTCGGTCGCTTTTCAAGTAAGGAAACAATTTTTATTCGTGTTACACTTATTTTGGTATTCGGAAGACGGACGGCCATAAAAAATATCTCGGAATTTCAGTTTTATTGTGAAAAGCGTTCTGTAAAGTTCTGTAAAAATGCTGACGTTGTTCAGAATACGATCTTCAGATGACCACCAATCAAACGCCTTTTTATATAGTTAGACTTGATTTCGTTCAGCGGATAAGTCGAAGCCATCCCACTGAAATTATTCAATGATAAAAGAGTTTTTTTAACAATAATTCTGATTAATTTTTTCTCTTCTTTTTCTTTCTACCCATATTTTACAGGCCACCAAACAAAATTTCAAGATGTTTATGTTCGTACATCTGCTGTGTGCAGTAACAACTTGTCACTTAATTTTTTGTTTTTTCTTTTCGCTTGTTTCCAGAATCGTTTTTTGTGGTTTTTTTCTTTTTTCCAGTTTTCTTGTAAAACCATATGCATTTCATTTGTTTTACAAAAATAAGAAAAAATGTGGAAAAAAAGAAATTCTACATTTTCCACACTTTTTTTTTTTTTTTGTTCATCTCTTTACAACATACACTTAAAGTACTATTGAATTGTTTTTCGTGGAACAGTTGCATCATAAAAAGAAGAAAAGAGAGAAAATTTAGAGAAAAGCAATATTTTTCAACAAATTTTTATGACTCTGTTAATAGTACTCGTTGATAAATCTGTGTCTGTGGCGATAACAAACAACAACAAAACTTTTCATTATTTTCTCATTTTATTAAGTGTTAACTGTTGGCGGAGAATATTTAATAATATTTTTTTTTATTTTTTTTTTTCACGGAATATTTTCTTGCACATACATATATATATATATATAGTCAGAGCCAACTAGCAGCGAAACCAACTTTAGTAGTCTTAAGGGAATTTCTTCTCTTTCTGCGTTTTCTTCTTCTTCTTCTTCTCCGCTTTTGTGTAAAGACAAACACTTGAATTAATATTTAACAAAAACAAAAAAAAGCACTTTTTTTATTTTAGATTTTAATTAAATCTCCGGGGATTTTATATAAAGAAAAAAAAGCAGAACTTTAGTAAAAAGCTGTCCATCTAGACAAGGTTGTGTGATAAGAAAACTTTTAACACACCTTGTTTTTATCATTCCTCTTCCTTCCCGTTTTTTTTTTACTTGTTGACAGGTAGATATACTTTACGTTCTTATCGCCACCGCGGATATTTTAATAGAGATTAATTTTTAATTAATAACATTTTCGTCTTGTACGTATTGAAGCAAAACGACGAAACTGTATCGAAGGCCTCCTACTTTCGATGGACACATCGGTGTGAGCGAAGTTTCAGTTTATTTGCTTCAGAGCATTTCTTGGGAACACTAGGTCGTTACATGTGGGGAAAAAGATGTCCAAATAAGGTAGGCAGGCAATCCTTTCGACGGACAGGTACATAGAAGGCGTAGAACACACATATTAAATACAAAATCGACGCAAGCAATTAGCGAGAGAATCAAATATTGCGATATATTGCAACTGAACATCAACTTACACTGTGCACCATAAGAGTGTTGGTAAGCATTTCTCTAACGTTTCGATGCTTTTTATACCCTACATTACTTGTAGTACAAGGTATTCTAAGTTAGTGCGGTCGCATGCAACCCGCAGAAGGCCTTAAGATAGACCCAGATTTTGTTATGCCGATCTATTCAGAATCGTAAACTGAATTTATCTAAGCCTGTCTGTCCATCTGTCCGTCTAATGTCTGTCATAGGTAAATTTGTGTTCAAGCTACAGGTCGGAATTTTTGAGACATTTTGATGAAATTTGGTATAGAGACGTGTTCTGGCCCAAGGATGAACGCTATTGAAAATGGTTTGGACATAAAACTAGAAACACGGAAAGTATTCTCATCTTGAGTTAGCATCAAATTCGGCTATCAAACATCCCTGTAGGTGTATTAGCCTGTCTGTGGTAAAAATTCCACTGGGCATTAAATATTAATATTCTTGCTTTAAATATGACAAAAAAAAAAACATTGAAAGATCTTTCCGTGTAGGTTGATATAGAAGTGGATCAAATCGATGAAAGGACATGTCCACAGTATAACGTAAACTGAGAAGACTTTTATTTCCAAAAGGAAAAAAAAGGAAAAATGGATTTTTGTTTCCTATTCACAAGCTGAAGACTTCCACGTACGTTCTATGGGTTATTCGATAGTAACTGAACGAAAACGGGAGAAATCGCCCATGTTATGGCGATCGCTCAATATGATAGAGTCTCGTTATTAATATTTTTTTTTTCGAAAGTTTTTTTAAAATAAAGGTTTTAGATGCAAAATATGCGGTGACAGCGGATTACAATTTTCGTACTTGTCGTGCTTTTTTTTTTTTTTTTTTTTTTGGAAATTCTTGCAATATTCTTCATCTTCCACAAGGCAGTGAGTAACATTTTGACTGAACTACTCTGGTGAAATACCAACGTTTTCGATTTGTGATGCGGGAACATTTCCCATTCCATCAATTTTCTCCATTTTGTAATAAATGGTTCGACCTTTTGCCAAAGACTTTTCATCATCTTGTCACTCCAAAAATTCAAATTTTTATTGGCCATTCATTGCCTCGATGCATTATTTTGTTCCGAGTTTGTTTGAGGCATTTTTTCGAATAGTTGTAATGACAAACAAAGCGTAAGATGGGTGAGTTATTGGCGGTTGGTGTGGGGGAATGGATGAGAGGTGTTAGTAAGACGAAGGGACAACTTGAAATGATTTGTTTGAAGTGAATGAGCTCAGAGTGAGATAGAAAAGCGGAAATGAAGCATCAGTCTTACTCGACACATTCCTGAAAGGGATGTTCCAAGTCTATCTGCCTTTAATCAGATTCATGTAATATTAGTGGAGGCTTTTATTATTAGACCGGATACTTAAGTTTTTGATTTTCGAATTTTTGTTAATTGTTAATTTTAATGTGGAAAAAGGACAAATTTTGAGTGAAAGAACAAATTTTTTTTGTCCGTCTGCATGGCCGAATGGGCAACCGATCTCTACTCGACTAAGAACTCAATGGTCGTGGATTCAAATCTCAAGTGCGTTTAGACTTTTCAATAAAGTTGAGAGCCGTTAGTTACTAGTGCTTTAAGACTTTAGTCTTAGAATTCATTTCCCTGACTAAATATTAAAAACTAAATTTTAAAAACAATTGTTTTCCAAATGAACGCGATTTGGGTATAATGTCGGATTTTTTTTTTTCCAATTTTCAAAGCAAATGTAATGAACTACAGTGGACTGGATAAGAACTGAACTCAGGGTAACTAAGTTAAGTTCAAGGGAGACTTTATTTGGAAAAACTAAGGTCTATAATGACATCTGTAGAGTAAGAAAACGGCAAAATTACATTTCCAGATATGCAATTAAAGTGTTTGCCGTATCATCTGGTATCAAACACAAACCAACCTATGTCGATAAAACTTCGTAGAAAATCTCATTCGGACAAAAGACAGAAACTGGAATCAAATCATGATGAACGAGTCGTTAAATCTATACAAGCAAATACCAAAAGAGTAAATACAATAAATAATGCATAGGCATAAAAAGTAGGAGGGCAGCTGATAATAACCGATAAAATCGATTTAAATAAATGAATAAAAAATTTATATTGATGTAAAGAAATGGTTTTCCTAATCTTTTTTTTTTTTTTAAGCTGTAAAATGATTAGAAGTTTTAATGCGTACTTCTGGGTGGTGGTCGAATTTATCTCCTAATCTTAGTCTACATTTATTTCCTTGTTGATCGTAAAATCTCTTGCTGTTAATTGCAGTGCGGATAGGAAAACCTTACTTTTCAAAGCAAAAAAGTAATAACATTAAGAAAAAACACATACAAGAACACAGGCACCTAATTGATATTTTATGTAAATATTAAGTGTATTTGACATTTATTTCTATCGCAACAATGTGTTTATCAACATTGTTTTGATTGTAAGAATTGTTTCGAAGATTAGGTAACATTAAGACAAAACCAAATATTATCTGCGCTTTGCTTTGAAGATATCATCTTCAAATTGAGATTTACAACTAATTGGGTGGTCGTCGAGAAATTTTATAATAAATGGGAAAGAGTTTATAGAGAGATTTTAATTGAAATACGAGTGAGTATCTTTGTCTTCCCCTTTCAGGAAGCACTTATTATTTTCTTCAATTTATTGAAAATAAATTACAAAAAAAAAAGACAAGAGAAATTTCAGAATTACCGAGAAATATTGTAAATTTCATAAAACAAATACACTTCATTTTATTATCCTATCTTTCAGTCAGTATGTCTGTCCGACAATAGAACTTTTCAAATTTAAAAGTTACTTTTTTTTTATGCCTTACGTTACTCATTGTAGGTAGGTAGACGGATGTACGTAATACCCAGAAGCAATTTTTGAGACTTTTTAACAAAATGAAATACATTAGCGTTTCTTTCTTCCCTTTTTAGTCCTATTAAAAATGGAATTTTCATTACTTTTTGATGAAAACATTATCTTATCATAATCTATCTAGCGCTAGGACAGATCATGGATATGGTTAAATCGATTAAAAATACGAGTATAAATGTGCAGTTTGAGATCGTAGATGGGTGTCGCTACGCGGTGTCTATAAGCGGATTGACTGATAAAATTAGTGCATCTTGTTTCCACGCTATTGAATATAAAAATCTATTGAAAATCTATTTAAAAAGATTCGATGCATTACTGCTATAATTTAATGTGTTTTTAATGTCGCTGGAAAAGTAAACAACAGCCAACACGAGCACTTTGTTATACAAACACAATGACCTGGTTTTTCTTTACTATTCTTTACACAATGCTGGCCTGCAATAACGAACGTAAAAGTTCTCTTTCACTTTTTTAGTTCGAAATGAAAAAATGATCAAATTTTATAGCAAAAAAAACTTTTTATATATTTATTTAAATTCCTACTTGCATTGGCAGGGCGGCCAATATAATAGAATTAAAATATCAAAATTAGTTTTTTATTTATTTAGATTACGATGATCACTGGTGGCAGTGTATTATTACTAAACTTGTCAAGTGCTTGCAACACAAAGAAGTGTGCATCAAGAATACCATAAAGTAGGAAATTTAACTATGTCCGATTGTTCGATTGTCCATCTGTCCAATCAAATCCAACTTGTGATTTGAAACTTTTGTGAAAAACAAAAAAAAAAAAAAAATAATTTCAAATTTCGCCTCTTTCAGCGCTGGTACGTACTGGTACGCTGGTACACTGGACTCAAAAATCATCCGAGTCAAACCGTCGGTTTCCTTACATGCAATTCTGTTCCTTTCTTTGCATTTTGGAAGTTGGCAGTGAATTTTTTTTCATTAACGTTATTGATACAGGAGCGAAAGTTAGAGAAAGACAATAAATATTTTACCGAAGGGTAGCATCCCTTCCTTTTTTTTTTATTGTTTTTCTTGTTAGGTCGTCACTTTAATTATTATAAAAATAATTGAAGAAAAATTTCATTTCTGATATAATATATTATTGCGAGGTTTGTTCTATGCAATCGATATATTTACAGATATGCATTTGCAGATAATATCGAACACGTACGACATACTAACAAGTTTTGTATAGACTTTTTCTCCAGTTACGACAACGCAACTGGTGATACGTCTACAAAATTCGATGCAAACTGGATAGAATTTCTCTGTTGATTTTTGTTTTTTATTTTTTTTTCATCGCGAAATGTTGAAACAGGAAAAAATTCCATTTATCCTAACAGAGCAAAAGTTCAAATTTCCGCCATTTTTTTTTTGTTTTTTTAATTCAGTACATTTGGCCGATAGCCACAGTTTTTGTTAATTATTATTATTATTATAAAAAAGTTGTTTAAAAAAAACAAACAAAAAAACAAAAAAAATAAAAAATAAAGAAATAAATAAATAATAATATGTGGATAAAAAAGTAAAATTAATTTAAATTAAATAATAGAAAGAGCAAAGGAGAAAATTATAATAAAGAATGTAAAGCAATTTTTCAATTTTAGTTCTTTTGATATTAAATTAAAAAATTTTGTAGCAAAAATATTCAATGGTTTTAGTATGAAATTTTTTCAATTTGGTATACATTTGCACGACCACTGCATGAATTCGTTCATAGATTTTAAGACTAACATCATGAGCAGATTAATTAATTGAGCAGAAGTTTTACATACTAAAGGAAAACGTCGTTTAAATGATCGCTTGAAATCGTTATAGAATTTTTCACTTTCTGTTTCTGTCCCTACGTCTTACACCTATACATCTTAAGCTCAGGAGTATATTTGCTTGTGTCAGGTGTTACTGCAACATTTAAGCTCAGGAGTATATTTGCTTGTGTCAGGTGTTACTGCAACATTTTTACTTGCCACTGAGCTTGCGAGTATGAGCAAGAATTTTCATAGATATCGTCTGTAGCTTTCGGTAGCGTTCAGTTTAAATTTTTGTTACCTTTCCTTCGATACATTTCGCTTTCCTATTTTAAAAAAATTTCACTTTGTCTCATTCTCAAGCGGATATGTAATGCATACGTCGACAATGCCATACAAAAGCAAAATGGTTAACGGGAAAAATTGGCCTAAATTTTGATCTACAAGATCGAACTGACGCAAATTGTCGATCTACGAAAAATGTCGATCAATTTTTAGAATAGAAACCGCATAAATAAATTGTAAGCAACATTCATCCATCAGTCTTTACTCGACATTTCGTAATCAATCGTGTTTGAAAATATTTACTCCATCTTTTCCAGGTATTTTTGCATTTGCGTTCATTACCAAATAACATTTAGAGTAACGAAGTGATAATAAGTTAAAAAAAACTAAAAAAAAAACTCTACATGCGGTCCGAAATATGGAAAACTCATACCTACGATGAACATAAATATTTTGAGTAGGGATTAGTTCCGTCCGTTTTCTAGAAGAGTGTTACTATACCCTGGCTTCGCATAAAGCCTACGCAACTGCTCATGCGGGGAGCGTTGATAATTTGGAAGGATATCAAGCGACTACCATTTGGACTGCATTTCCCCTTGGGTAGCTGTGAATGAATTTGAGATGAATTGGCTTAAAACATTTGCGACAATGTGTTGTGCCCCGCATGTACATCTGAATTTTGCTTTCAGGGTAGATGGAATCAATATTGAAATTTTGAACGGTTTGAAATGCCTGAGGGTGATTATCGCTGATGCACACATAAATTTCGTCTGCTCTCGGACCAATTTCCTACTTAGAAAGTTCCATTCTTTGAATGTCTATATGTCCATTCAAATCAAAATGGGAGTGACTGAAGCGATAATTAGGTCACTTGCAATTTATGCAGTGGTGTTGTCGAGCCTGAACGCTCCGAAACGTCGTTCCGGTACTTCCTTTTTGGACAGGAACGCGTTCCGGAACTAAAAATGATTTCTGATAACGAGAATTTATAATAAACATTAGAAGAAAAAAATATAAAATTTTAAAAAAGTAAAAATTTCATACATAAATTTTAATGCAAGCGGACCGTACGTTACTCATCCCTGGTATAGTTTATTGCCATACCCAAATGGGGGAAATCTCTCTCCCGTCATCAAATTTGGGACATGAGACCGCACAGAGCGGCCGCCTACGCAGAATCGGCCCTGTCTATATAATTATATAGACGCGTTTCGGCAAAAACAAAAAATTAGCGTTCCGGTAAAAAAAAAATTAGCAGAACACCACTGAATTTATGCACTAGAAATTTCTTCAAACCTGAGGAAATTACGATTATTATGTAATCGTATAGTTAGATATGTAGTCTCCTTGAGGTGGTATGACAATATCTCAGGTTATGTTCTGCGGTTTCTATGTTCTTGTTTCGTTAATTTTTGTTAAAGTTAGACTTCTCCTTAACGTCTACAACGGTATCCTACGACAGGAGCCGAAGGAGTTTTATGGTCTCTTCTCCTTTAATAGGTCTGTTCGCAATAACCTTCCGCTGATTCCTCGACTTCCATGCTCTTTGCCCAATACCCTTCAGGTAAGAGTTGTACTTCCCTGCCTAGGGAGTTGCGATAATTTAGATGCTCTTATCTCACTCACAGTATTGGGATGTAGGTTCGGTTGTGGTATGTCTTATGTCCTTTTATACCAGTCTAGTTACCTTTCCGTCCCTGTTTCCTTTTCATTTTTTATTCAATTTTTCTTCTTTATTCTTCATTCGTTTTTATATTTTATTTTTATTTTTTATTTTTTTTTGCTCTCTTTACGTTCCACTTTCCTTTCCTCTCTTGTGGATTGTTTGAGAAAACTTTGTGCATCATATGGTAGGCATTGTAATCTATTATGATAGGCCTTAATGGCTTCGAGGTTACATAAGCGTCAATAAATAAATAAAAAATCAATAAATCCTTACGAGTGGTGGAGAGTGAATGCGTGACAAATACCCAAAGCCCAAGTAATTAAAATATAGGCTGAAGTTGAATCATCAACATCAACGCTAAAGGTAAATATTCCTGTCGGCTCCATTTGAGGTTGTGGACAGAGCGTGGTGTGTTGTGGTCTGTTTCCTTTGTATGAAATCATCACTAGGAGTTCTGCCAAGCAATAATAGAGAAATGAGCGAAACGATCTGATCGTGAGTTGCATATAGCAAAACCCGCTTAGGAAAAAGTTTGCAATTCTCACCTGGAATGTCCCCCCTAAAAACCAACTTCCAATAAAATCACGACGAAGGGAAACTCATCCGCAAACTCATCATTATAAAATACATACACACATTAAAAAAAAAAAAAAAACCAAGTTAAGTTTTTATATGATGCACCGCACATTTCGTGTTTACAGGTTTATCTGCATTGAATAAAATGCACTTTTCTTCTTTAATATCCAAGATAATTGCAATTATCATATCATGATTTGCTCTTTTTCACTTCTTTCTATCCCTTTGCCCCTCTAACCCTTTATTCGCACTTCTTTCCATTTGCACATCAATGAAGAGACTCTTACATAAAATCATTTTATTTCCTTGCGTTTTTTTTCCATATCTAAATGCATAAAATGCTTAATATATCTTTAAGTTACGAATTCTCTTGGAAAAGCATAAGGAAGTTAGGATTTAATAGCCATCACTAACGCTTAGAGACATATTGGTTCGGGCAGCAATTCATACTTCAGTTAATGCAATTTTGCTATTGTAGCCATCAAGTAGCGATGCATGTGTGTGCATCTCTTCCACTGTCAGCAAACACGCCATCTATTTGGATAACAGTCATGCTGTAGCCGTGTCCTACATATTGTGTCTTGTCGAACCGCTTATGATTGCAAAAATTGACAAGTCGTCAATATATATTCGCAGAGGAAGGCTTCTTATACAACCTGAGAGTGGACGCGATCTCTGCGCTTTTATTAGCCAAAAATGCTCAAATGTTTTGAAGGACCATTTAATAGCTAAACTGAGAAATGCCTCAGAAGGAATTATTGACGAACCAGGAATTAATAAAATACTCCATGCATTCTTGGCTGCAGAGCGAAGGTCTAGACGATACCCAAGCTTTCATGTCCGATACCCCAGATTGTTAAAGGCCCTTTAATCTGCAGGATGTTCTTGCTAACTAGGAGAGCGTAAGTTATCGCTTGCATATCGCCTTAGTAAGTCCTCGACAGCTGATTTTAACTTCTAAAGGTATGTTTGTACGTTTGTCTGACAGAGAAGATGCTAAAAATTCGAGATAAAATGAACAGGATTTTCCTTTTTATTATAAAAGTTGTCTCAAGTTGTTGGGTATTTAAGATTAGTCGCGACTTGAAGTTCTTTCTTACTTAACTAAGGTCCACGCTTGCCATACGCATGTGAAAAAGATGAGAGGACAACGCTTTTATACGGCATTGTGTTGTTACTGATAGTGACCAGCCTTTAGTCCTTTACTGTCTTTATAACAATTTTATTAAATAAAACTTCGATGACGCTTGCTTCCGATTTTATCTAATGATTTTGAGTTGTGCAAGTTCATCCGTAACTTTCGTTAGGTTAGCTTGGACTATAAAAACATTTTCAAGGCTATATATATATATATATATATGTAGCTATAGTTTTCCTTGTTTCTCTTTTTCATTCGTTATTTTTTTTTTTTTATCACTTTTATTACTTTACTAGATGAATATACGACAACGTTAGAAGCTTAAGTAAAATGCTTATCTTGCTAAGGAAGTAAATTCAAAGTCAAAAGTTATGACAGCGAAAATTGCTTTGGCATAATAACATTTATTAAAATGGAGAATTGTAAAAAGAGAGAGAGAGAGAGAGAGAGAGAGAGAGAGAGAGAGAAAGAGAGAGAGAGAGAAAGAAAACCTTTTCTTAGTCTATTAGATATAAAAGTTTAGTATGACATAGTGAGGGAAAAAATTAAAATTACATAAACAAGAAAGATTTCCCTCGAAAATGGAAAAACCTGTGCATACATAGAGAAAAAATGTTTTCAAAAATCATTTAATTTCAGTGCGTATTCATCTTTCATGCCTTTAATAAGATTACATTTACGGCGAATCCATATGATGTTTGGATTTAAACGACACATGGCGAAGTCCCATGACATCTTGACCTATAGTTTACAGACTGCAGACTGCACTTTAGTGCCGCTACCGAAATTTGCCGAAATTTTCAAAGCAAAGGAAAAATCTCTAGTTCATGTTTTTAACGGTGGAAGACAAGTAATAACTTAACAGGGGCTATTTTAACTTTGGTCAATCGAGATAAATGCTAAATAAGTGGTCTCGTCTGTGTGGTATAAATACCAATAATACATGCTGAACGCTCTGCTCGTTCGAATTCGGCAGGCAGTTGCTCCGAAAAGCATAAAAAAAGTGCAGAAAATCGTAAAAGGTGAAGTTGCGTGAGATGGCTGTCACCTAAGTGACATCACAAAGCACCGTATTTACTATTTTGTGTAAATAGTTGTCCAGGAGTTGTCTCTGAGCGAAGTGGATACTGCGTTAACCCATTTTGGGCAAAAACGGGCAACGGGTTTGCGCAAAATAAAAAGCATTTTTTTCGCGCAAAGTTTGCCGGTGGATGAAACATGGATTCTTCACTACAGTCGATGTCATTTGTCTCGCTTTTGTCATATGACGACTTCTATACCGTACACGATGTGAGTAAGGGTATATTAAGTTTGTATGGGTGTATGTACCATCCAAATATGTAAACTATGCCGACACTATACCGATTGATTTATACGCGATCTCTGAACCAGGCCAAGCATGTCTATCCTTCTGTCTGTACGGCTGTCCACACGCTTGATTGTCTTTTGTCTGCATATGTTTGTACGTTTAACGTAAGATTTGGGTGACATTCTGTGTACCAAGGTGTTTCCATCTAAATAAATATGATCCTTATTGAAAATAAATCATATTAAGCCATTTGTCCGTTGTCTTCTCTAATAACTAAGTAAAATATATTAAGTCAGAAATTTGCTCAAATATTTTTTCTATGTTATTTCCAATCGAAAAGACGCTTTAAATTTAAAAAGGTGGAAAGTAAAGACTAGAAACTCACCATCGGGATTCGGACTCACGTTCTCCTGTTTACTAGACAATCGTTTTATCCAACTAAGCCTCGGAGCCTGTAGCTGACCCAAGCGTTTTCTGTTTTTTACATCATTTCAAATGGAATTTCAATCAAATGAAGACATTGCAGTCGGGCAAGGGCAGCATTAAATTTCCTGACCATTTCGCTTAATATAATTCTTCATTTATTTACATAATAAAATATCAAAAAGCGAATTTTGCATCCAAGTGGATACATATTTTCCATGGTACCGTTTCTTTAAGAGTGTACTCAAAACATAAAGTAACGTAACGTGGTCCAAATTTTGTCACAAAACTTCTTCTTCTTCTCTGTTTTCCATCATAAAGATTAAAAAAGCCTAAAGTGGACTAAGACATGTCAGTATACGAAACTTCGCCAAAATATCGCGGAATTTTGCGACCTGTATCTTGAACAAACAAGAAGAAGGACAGACAGGCTGTTAGACGAATAGACATGCTTAGGTCGATGACGAATAACTTTCGATGCAGGCATCCTTTTTGATTCAGGAAAGGTTTCCGAATCGATCGGTATAATAAAAGCTGAGTCGCGTCTTAAGTCCTTCTAGGCATTAGATACATCCACAAAAAACTAGTCATCACAATCTGTATCAAGGCCTAGCACTTCAAAAACTTCAGCTTCAAGTATTTTCTACTGAAACTTTTAGGAACTTCACAATGTATGCCCAGGGCAACTAATGTAGTTGCGAAGTTTACTCTAAAGAAGAAAATTTCATTTTTCTACTCGTAGACGTTCTCAGACTAAAGACTTTCTAGTAAGCTTAAGGTGGTTTTTTATAATGGCACAAATATATCTAATCAATGGTAAATTTAAATGAAAGGTTCCCCAACGCCTTCTACGAAACTTCTTGGGACCAACGAGAACTTTTCGCTAAAGTAATTTCAAAGATAACATTAATGTAACATCGAGTAGACGATGATTGGCAGCCTAAAAAGTCTTCATTATCGCATATCAGAGAATATTTTCATCTCTGATTGCGGTAAATTTTCGCCACGAACATACATACATAGAAATCAATTCAATATCCAGATCAATCGTCTTAAATCAAAATTAATTTATTTGGCCGCCAGAGTAAATGAAGATTAACTTATCATCGAAAGTATTCCCCTCTCAACTACTGATAGCACTCTTGTCGCCAACAAGTCAAGCCTTGTAAGTGAAAACTATAAACATGCCACTAAACCTAGTTATCGCAGTTAACTGAAAATACGTTTAGCATATTGAAAGTATTACTTACAGGCAATATTTTGGCCGCTGTTTCTGATTGACTTCGGAGTCACTAGCAGCACTAGCTTTTACGTAAGGGAATTGCAAGTGATTAAGTTGTTAAGCGAGATTAACAAAATCCTAAAGCCCTCTTATTCTTTTCAAACGTTTCTCATGCAAATCGTGGCCAACATTCTATTGATGATCACTCACTTAGAAGATACCTCCTATACATGCGGGCAGAGTAATGGTCAGAAAGGGCTACAGATAAAGGGAGAGGGACCGCTTTCAACTTAAAAATAAGAACATCATAAATGGCGGGAAACTAGCTGGCATTTCAGAAAAGGTCGGAACAAAATTTCACTAAAATCACTCACCTAATTGCTCTGCTTTTCACTTCCTTAGGGAGTGTCGGACTTAAATGCTTACTCAATATCATTGTTTACCGTTTTAAGAAAATTTTGCCTATTTTCTAATTTTTGCTCTGATGCAAATTTCACTTGCGTCAGCCTTTCTTTCACTTAATGAAATGCGTACTTAATTAACCGACTCGGGGTTAACGGCCATTTAATGAAACCTAACCGGCCGCACTGCAATCAATCGAATCACTCAAATTCACGATAACTTTACCAAAGGCCTGCTTGAGTATCAGCAAAATGTGAATCCCAAAATCCATTTCAATCGAAATTAACGCAGCCGTGGGCTGGGTCACACTAGTGAAGTAATCGCTTTTAAAAATAAATAGAATAAGAAAGCTTTGGCTAAGCCAAAGAGCCGAAACTTAGTTCCTCGACCAATTTATTCTTTTATTTTAATTGATTGCCTGTTGTACTCGATGCGTTCGTTTTCTTACATCCCTTTTTATTATTAATTTTCTTAAATAAATTTCAGTCCTTTGCTTCCAGAGTCTAGGCTGGCTGAGAGTATAAATGTTTTCGCACCTCATTCAATCGCATATAAACATTATAATCCGGCCACCTATCGTTTTTCAAAATGAAAATGTTTGCAAAATAAGTATAATAAATTATTAAGTATTTTGTTATTGTTATTGTTGTTGTTGTTGTTGTAGTATAATAATCATCAATTAGTTTGACTACATAGACAAATTACTTTAGCATTATTTCTCCCAGATTACAAAATACTTTGATAAATTATCTGAAATAAATTTTCGTAAAAGAAACAAAAAAAAAAATGAATTCATTCAAAGAGAAGAAAAAAAACAAAATAACAAAATAACAAATTCAAAAATTTCCATTTCAACTAATTCACGCCCCAAATAGCAAAATGTCTTTCAGTAAAATAAGCGAAATAGGATAAAAAAAAAAAAAAAAAAAAAAAAAAAAAAAAAAAAAAAAAAAAAAAAAAAAAAAAAAAAAAAAAAAAAAAGAGTCGAATATTTAAATATAAAACATTCTTTAGAGACACTCGATAAATGGGTGTTTTGCTATGCTATTGTCGTTACTGTTGCTGCTGCCGCTGCTGTTTTTGTTGTTGTTGTTGTTGTTGTTGTTGTTGTCGGTTTCACTTTTCTTACGACGGCCCAATGCCCAGCCCAATTTATTTTCGTAAATTTTCTTCTTGTTTTTTCATTCTTACTACGGTAACTCGGAAAGCTAAAGAGCTAAAGAGCGAGTGAAAGTTTTAGAGCATAACCAACTGTTGAGAATGAATTCCCTGATGTAACATTTTCACTTTAAGCAAATAATAAAATTATATAAAGAAAAAAAAAAAAAAATATATATATATAATGGAAAATTGCAAATACACATACACACACACACACATTCACACAATAGAAAAGCACGCATAAAAAGACCAAGTGACAGAGTTTCGTTGTAAAGTTTTCTTCGTAAATACAACGACAACAGCAACAAGAACAAGTTGTTGTGATTGATGTGAAATTTGTTAAGTAAATGTCTCGTTTAGTGCATCTAGATGGTTGATGTTGTGACATTTAAAAGTGTATTTTTTAATAGGTTCTGCTTGCTGTCACCTTACAACATATCAATTTGACCAATTAGAAATTTTTCAAAATATTATTTCAAATTAAAATACAAAGATGCTCGCGCTCCATTAGTTCAATTGAAAAGTAATAGAAAATAATTTCCATTGTTTCCTATTTGAGGATTTTCTGTGAACACATGACCTTAAAATAATCGGTGAAAAATCGTAAAAATTGAAAAATGAATCATGATCCTCTAGAATCCTCAGCAATGTGCTTTGTCTCATAAAAGTACACTTTTTCTATGATTTGCACTAAAGTTTTGTTTACTAGAAACTAAAATGTTTATCTACACAAATTTAATAGAAACCAGAACCAGAATATTATTACACTAATTTCGAGTGGGCTGCGCAAAAATGTTAAGTGTTTTATAATTATATAGAAGGTGTCAGTGCGAACAGTATCCAACAATCATAATGTACAAGGATGTATGTATGTAAATATATCAATTAAAGGGATACATGAGCATGTCAGATGCCATCGTATCGTAAGTAGATTTGAAAAGATAAAGCAACGAATGAATGATGGATTGGAGGCACATGAATACAACAATTCACCTTCTGATTTAAAAGAGATCAACCGAATATTGATATTTCAATTTTCGTGTAAAGAAAACTTACATAACATGATGGAAGCACTTCAGTAGAAATCAAAACTCTACGATAAGATTATCATAAATAAATTTCTTCTGTAATCTCATAATGAGATGTAAACAAACATCAGGTAATTAAAATGTTGCCAACTTGCCGTTAAGGACTGAGGGCGGCACAATTAGATTGATTATGAATTTAGAATGAATGCATATATGTGTTAGGGTTTCGATTGGCTTGCATTTGCTTCGCTGCAACCGGTTCTTCCCTTTAATTGGGATCAAAATTTGTCTAGTTTCTGATTTTGATGTTTTCATTGTTCAGGAAGCGGAATTTTTCCTTGCGGTCACAGTTGTATATAAATCAAGGTGTATAGAAGTAGAATTTTAATGGCAATGTGGGAATATGTTATCGGTGTAATTATATATATTAGGTATACAAATAAATTCTGTAAATTTTTTAATAAAATTCAAATTAAGTAAAAAAATACTTATTGCAAAGGGTAAAAATCGCAGTGTGCACTGTACACTAAGTTTCATTAAAGTATCTCAAAGACTGCGATTTGTACGTCAAACACAAAATATAGGCGAACGAATGGTACGGACAGACGGACAGACATGCAAAGTTGGAACGATTTGGAAAGCTAATGCTGAATCCATCGCTACAATAAGTTGAATAGGAAAAATCACGACAGACAGGCAGGCAGACGGGCAGCCAAGGTCAGATCGCAGCAAAAAGTAATTATAAAGTGATTTTGAATCTCAACTTTTCGTGACTGTTTCACACGTTCGCCCAAACTTAATAGCTAATGTAGAGTGCAATGATTTCATTAAAACATTTTTACTTTTTCGCAATGAATTTGTCATTTAATTGCTTTGCAACAGTCATTTGTGACTTATCGAAACTAAAGTGTGCCGATATGTGAGTCAGGTAAACTAATAAGACTTTTCGACAAACGCTCATGACAAAATTAATATGACAAATATAGACGAACGGTCTTTAATAAACGATTTGTGCGTTAACCGGAAGTGGTTTCCATTTTTCTCTTTTTTTTTTTTGTTATTATTATTTACCAATTACTTGGAAATTTATTTAAATTATTTTTGAAAGACGAACAACGAAATATCTAGTATTGTAAAAAAATAAAAAATCGTAATTGTTTTTTTTTTTCAATTTAAACAAAATCAATTGAATGCACAATGAAAACACTTCTTCTTCGTACCTCAACAGCCAATTTTTAGCTATTGTTAATATAATAGATATACAATAGTTGCTAGCAAACGTTACCTCGGCACACAAACAAAGCCCTCGAAACAAAAATTTGCATGAAAAAAAAAAAAAAAAAAACGAAAGAGAAAGAGAAATGAATCGTTAAGTCAACAGAGATAAACAGAAAATCTACTTAGACGTCCTTTTCAATATATACAGTCATTCAGTTTCGCATCTTCGAAGGTAAAGAAAAGAAAACTGTAATGTACGCACAGACAGTCGAGGATCTATCATAGATCAAAGTAAGGCAAAAAAAAAAAAAAAAAAGCTAACAATTTGGGAATTAAACTCTAGTCAATTGAAGCCAATTGAAGCCAATCATTTACTATTAAAGTTAACAGAGAGCGAGAGCGAGAGCGAGAGAGAGAGAACGTGAGTGAGTAGAAAGGAGAGAGAAACTTTAACTTTGGAAAAGAAATTAAGCAAAAAAAAAAGAACTCGAACATATAAATGCAGGCAAACAAATATATATAAAAAATTATAAAAACATTCATATATACATTCATACATATATATATATATATATATATATACATACATACAGAGAGATATCAACCGGTAACGGAAAGCTAACACAGGGAAGTCAAGTTTTTAAGTAAAAGAGAGGAGGAGGAGGAGTCTATTCAAGCAGAAAAGAGTAGCACACACAGCACACACTACTACTACTACTGCTACTAGAACGTATATATAGTTAAATTTTGTAAAGCATTGAAATTAAAAAAAAAAAAAAAAAAAAAAAAATAAGAGAAAAAAATGAAAAAAAAACTCATCATCTGTTTAAGGCGACTTTTGTAAACGTAAACTCGGTAGCTAATAATGCAAAGAGATGTATTGAATAGAAAAAACTGAAAAAGCTGTTTAAGTGCAACTTGAATAATGTATCAAATGCTCTTATGCTAACTATACTCTATACATTACACTTGCCTAGTCTTTACTTTAGTGTTGTGCACGGTGAAGTAGTGGAAGTAGTGTTATTAACCAGAATGAACCAGAAAAGCATATATACAATATATATATATATATATATATATATATATATGCATGTTTTTGTTTGAGAGCTGCAGCTACAAAAAGAACACATAAACTATCAACACAATCGGTGATTGCAAAGGGAAAGGTTTTAATGAAACAAGAAGCTGTTTATTATTATTATTTGTATAGAGATGTGAATGTTGAGTAACACTCTAGCACTCTCTCTATCTCTATCTCTCTCTCTCTCTTTCGAAATTTGCCACTTTTTCACCTCTATGTAAGTGTAAGTAAAATTCTTACAATTGCAATCTTTTATAACCAATACACGTGCATTTTTACTAACGTCTGCTCCATGTGTGTTTGCATTCGAAAGAGAAAAACAAAAACAAAAAAAAAGCCAAGAAGAAGAAATGTTTACATATTTTGTTTACATCTGCATGTAAATGTGAATGCGAATGAATGACTGAATGACTGAGTGTTTGACTGAATGCTTTATGCGAGGCTGCTTTCTGCGTTCTTTGTCTTTTTGGTATTTTCTTTTCATTTTATCATCATATTTACGTCAACAGCATGGCATGGCATGGCATGGCATCGCATGGCATGGTGTGCTCATATCCAAGCATGTGTTATGTATGCGTAGGGCGCTACTTGCTTTTTATGCTTTTTGCGTTTTGTTTTTCTCTGAGGAGCTCATTGTGTTTGCGTGTGTGTGTGGGTGTGTGTGTGTATTCGCTCGCTGCTTCCCTTTTATTTATTTTATTCTTTTTTGGCAATTGTTTGTGTATAATAATTTCCTTTGTAAATTTTTACTTGGCTTTTCAGCAATAAAATGGAAAGAATTTTCGTTATTTTTTTTACTTTTTAATTTTTCTTCCTCTTATTTATTTATTTGCTTATTTTAAGCTTGATTGAGTTTTTATATTGCTTTGTTGCATTTTTGCTTCAATAATTTTTCATATTCTTGAAAATTTTCGTTTTTACAAATAACATATGCATATATATCTACATATTGCATATGTATAAACTCATATACACCCTCATTGATGAACGAATTTTATTGCAAAATTATCATCATCATCATCATCATCATCATCATCATCATCATCATCATTATCATTATCATTATCATTAGCATCAAGACATCTCTTTTAATTGCATATATAATATTTTGTAGATTCATGATGCGTTCGCACTTATACTCATACATTTATTCGATGAATGTAATTATAGTTACGCACATATATATCAAATCGGTGTGACATATTCCTTTCTCTTTCTTCCCTCTCATAGTATCTATCATTCTATCTCTTTCCCTCTTTATTCTTTTCTCTTTCCCTATGCTATTTGTTTGCCGTTTTCCTTTTAATACGCGTTTAGTTATTACATACATACGAGCATTCATTCATTCATTCAGCGATTTAATGACAAATGTCTTGCTAAATTAAGAATTCTGCTCAGAATTTATATAAGTAGTCAAAACAAAAAAAAAAACAAAGGAAGAGAAAATGCTCAGAAATTCAGAAAACTGCATAAAATTAAATTCTCTGCCTTCCTGCCTGCTTGCCTGCCTGCCTGCCTGACTGCCTGTTTGGTTTACGCGTTTGTCACTTATTCTGCCAAACCGACTTCATTAAATCTTCAATATGAAAACAATTTTTGGTGTTTTTTTTTTTTTTTTGAAAGCATTAGCGGTCCGATCAACGGGTGTTATAAAATCTCTGAATTATCATATGCCTGCTATTCGACTGTTTATTTTTTTTTTTGCCATTCATATTAAATCAAAAAAGATTTTATTAAAAATATTTCATTACAGTATTTTTCATGTAACCGCAAATCAACTTTAAAATGATTTCAAGTTCTTAAAATAAGAAAATGGCAGTTGGTTTCAGTCGGAAGCTCATTCGTTTTACGCGTTTGTAGGCAGTTTTCACTCTTCACATAGGCACTGAAATTATTCGAAATTGGAGAAGTAAAGGCTTAGATCTCCTCCCTTTTATTATTACTTCTCTTTTCCTTTTACGAAATATAAGATAAAAGATATTACGCTTTATGAAGGTTAAAATTTGTGATAGCTGCACAGTGAGTAGTCGCCTCGACCTCGCTAGGCTGCGACCTCACCTTCATATTTGTTTCTTCTTCCGCCATTCTTTCTGAACGTCACACATACTACACGAATAGACGGCATGTACTGAGGGGTGGATTTATATAAAAAAAAAAAAATAAATAAAATTCTGACCTTAAACGCAAGGAAATCATTGCAAATAGATCGTCAACAAAATTCTTCAAACAATAAAATCAAATACAGATTCGCGAGAGATTCGTGAGCCGACGTAATAAGACAAAGCGCTCACGATTGGCGAAAAGATTAATAACTGTTCACGGAGAAAGTGTAATAATGAAATCGGGTACTATTAGGTAACTGGGCTATATAAGTAGAGCATTTCCTGAGGACAAACTCGATCGAGTTAAGAGAGAGTCGAGTCGTAATATTCGAATGGAAGAAGCATTCAAATGCATTGAAGTTAGAAATTGATCTCGTAAGAATGGTGCCTGAAGCCTATGCTATACTAATTAACATAATTCAATGTTACGCACCTAATCTCATAAAGGTTCGGATAAATAAATAAAATTCGCAAAGAAAGCATTTTACATACCAATCCAATTAGTTGGCCTATCTATCTATTATATCCCTTATCGGAAGTAGAAAAGTGAACTGAAAAATTTGGGAAATTTGACAAAAAAACATTGCTTTCTCTGCTAGTCGCCGAATATGCGACTACGGCTATGAAACCGGATTGATTTTGAATATCATCCACTAGTGTTCATTAAAAATTCCTTCCGTGTTATTTTTTCGTATTACTTATTATAGAGAGGGAGAGAGAGAAAAAGAGACAGACAGAAGGACAGATAGATGGAGAGTGAGAAACTTACATTGGTAGATAAACCCAAAAAAAAAAAAACATAGTAAAGAACGTTTTACTTGGAAAGCCAGCTTGTCCATATTACGGCCCATTGTCAGTATGTGTTTCATGCCACTAGTCCAAGACGGATCATGTAAGTATAGTAAAATTAGTGAAACAAATCCAGTTTGCATATATAAAAAATACAACAATTTTCTCTTTATTGATTGTGAATATTTCGGGTGTAAATGCCGACGAGAGTGCAGCTCTATGACAGATAAAGTCTTTTGCTTTGAATCAATCACTTAAAGCTTATTTTCCATCGTTGTAAAAATGGTGGACAACGATTCAATTTTCTTTAAAAATTCACATGTGATTGGATGCAATCCATCATTCAGTTATATAATCCATCCAGAAAATGTGCGCACTACAAACTAGAAACGCGTGCACACACGAAACGCCTCAGTTGAGATGATTTTATGGTTTACAAAATAAAATTGAGTTAGTTATGCAATTGAAATGGAAATTTTTGCTCGAGAATGATGGCTGACTTGCAAATTTATAATTTTTCGTAAATATATAAATTAAACATTCGTGTCTAAGGCGAAAGCCGAATAATAAAATAATGCTATCGAGATGAGGATAAAACTTTGCAGAGTTTCTCTCTTTCGTCATTTTGTTGTTTGATGTGATCAGCAACAGGGGCTTGTCCCCTAGGGTTGTACGCACGGCAGGAGGGAATGGTGTTCGTGTAGGTTTGATTTAAAAGTGGAAACATTATCCCTCTTTTATAGAGTTATTTGTCAAGATCCTTCCGTATAGTCTGCAGTTACTGTGATGACCTCATCCGTCGATTCAAATGAGGACCATTAACACTTGTCAAGCCAACGCTGAGTTTGAAGGATATTTTCTCCCATCCGCCGTAACAATAACAACAAAAAATTCGGATTATTATCATTGTTGTGGATACAGCAAGAGTAGCGTCAGTTGAAAAGAAATAATCGAAATGACATCGAATTTTGATGGGCGCTCTTTTGAAGACAAAAATGTCTTGTCTAAAAATAATATGGACTTCATGTCTACGACAATATCGATGGGTCAGTTACGGCGAGTAATGGAGCTTTAATTTCTGATATACTTTTGCAAAAGTACGAGAGCAGATTCAAGAATTATTTTTGTGTTCTTTATGGACATAAGCAAAAGCACGGGCTCAGTTCTATTAGAATAATCGAAGGAATTGAAGGAAAATGTGTTAATGTTCTCTTATGAGCTATAGATCATTACTTTTTATAGAGGAAAACAATATGGTTTACTTAACAAACATGCTCTGCAAGGCAATTGCTAAGTATCTGCGCTTATGATCTCGCAAAATGTAAAGGCAAAGTGTTTAAATATAAACTTTTTTTAAACGACCGAAATACACTATAGTGTCCACTATTAAATACCGAACACCACTTCATTTAATACCGCTATTCATGTAACGATATCTCAAAGTAAGCCTTCATATGGCGAGCGGTTGAAGAAGTGCGCCGTTCCGAACCATTTTCAATGGCGTTCACCATTGGATTAAAGCCTGTCGTTGTACGTTTAACGCAAGAAAGCAAGAATGATAGACGGACAGACAGACTTACATCGATTCAGAAAGGGTTTCCTAGATCACAATCAGTGTAACGAAAGGTAGGCCTCTCTCATGTCACTTCAGGATGTTGCTTACAAGCGCATAAACTTAATACATTCGTGTGCCACAACTGATTTCGGGGATAAACAATCTCAAATAGATAGCAAGAACGATAGATGGACAGACAGACTTACATCGATTCAGAAAGGGTTTCCTAGATCACAATCAGTGTAAGGGAAGGTAGGCCTCTCTCATGTCACTTCAGCATGTTGCTTACAAGCGCATAAACTTAATACATTCGTGTGCCACAACTGATTTCGGGGATAAACAA
>KK502400.1:834947-852295 GCA_000688735.1 Glossina austeni
CTCTGTCATAATTTTTATTTATTTATGTTTTTTTTTTTTTTTTTTTTGGGTTTTGGGGTTTTTTTTTTTTTTTTTTGGGTTTTTTTTTTTTTTTTTTTTAGAGTTTAGGAGTTTTTGTTGTTATTGTTAGTGTTGTTTTTGTTGCTATGTTTATTTTTAACTTTATTTACTGAAAAACAAAACTCTCTCTCCCTACACAACTTCTTTTTTGCCATCGCTATATAATCCAATCCTAGCTCCTCTATCCCAAATATGTTTATATGTTATATGTTTCACGTTAAACGTCTCTCATCCTCCTCTCTTCGCAATTATTTTATGAAGATTTATATTTATTTGTTTTTTCAAACTGTATTATCTCTACTTCTTCTTCTTCATCTTTTTGTTTCTCTAGAACAGCGAGACACAATATGCTATCAATTGGTACTCGATCGAATCTCTGAAGATACGGCTGAGAGAGAAAACTGCACTTTGATTTGCACTGAGAGTGTAGGTCCATCGGTCCTTTGCCAACGAAATTATACTATCGGATCGTACACGTGCCAGTTCAAGTTAAATATGCCATGGCGCAGGATCTTTTTATGTCGCAAATTAATTGGTGTATTGAAGTGTTCTCGAGTTGCTCGTCGCATAACTTGTATAGACTTAAACTGACTGTCCATAATCTGAGATTAAGATAGGAGGTTTCTCCTTTTTCATTCGTGTTTTTTTTGTTTTTAATTTTCTTCAAGTTTTAGGTTGTTAATCGATTTCTATAAAATCTCTCAATCACAAGCGCCGCTAATCTTATGATCGAATGGCTGCAGTTTTCGAGGTGAAACGGGAACCCTTTTGTACAAATTCCGCATATACCTAACTTATGGACTGAACGTTCGTACGGCACTGGAATGTGCTGCCGCTCACTGTGAAATCCTTTGATTGCTCTTTAAAATGCTTTTAAAAGAATATTGGGCCCACTCTTGAGCGCCTAAATTCCCCCAAAAAGGGCAATTGACGGTTACAATGGTTAAATGATACAGTTAGCTGATCATTTGAACAGTCTTTATTTCCTTCTATGTCCATGATTTACACTAAGGGGACTATGGATACTCGCCTATGGCTTTATAGTTGTTTCTAAAATTTAAATAAAACAAAAATTTTTTTTTTTTCTTTCATTTAAATATAAATTTTACAATAGTTTCGAAATGCTTATGCAGTTATCAGGCAATTTCTAATATCTTCTTCTTCATACAGATAGTTATTACTTTTGTTATTCAAGACGATCTTGTATTTCTCTGTACATTCTGTGGTTCATTTTAATATATTCTTAAAAAAGTAAAGGAAACTTTCCCTTCCTGATAAATCTTTGTCGCATAGCCAGTTACAATCTAAGTCCATTTGTCTGAAGAAATAGGTTAGGTTTGCTTAAAATGTAGAAATGATTTCTTTTTTTATGACTTTTTCACTTACGGGATTTCCTCTGTACGCATATAAGCACAGTGGTGCTCAGGGAGGAAGAGGTAGCGAGAGAGAGAGAGAGAAAGGAGAGAGGGGGCTGTGTTGTAACCGTAGCCGAGCGGCATTCATTGTATCTACGGCCACATGTTAATCGTAATTGAAATATTATCTACGGCACGGGGAATTGAAACCATCGACTTGATAGTCTCGCTACTTATCTACTGAGCTCTGCTTTAAAGCAATAAAAGCGAACGCGACGGTTTCATGATTGCCTAAAGAACTAAATTAGGATATGTTTTGTATTGCGGATCGCATCGCTCGGTTGGCTCCTTCTTGAAACGCTGCAGAAGTTTGACTCAAAATGTTGAGGATTTAGATCTTGTGCATGTCGAAGAGGTTTGAATAACAGGAGCATTGAGCTTTCATTTCTTCATACACCCCCTGGCATAAGACATAAGCTAGTTAATAATGACGATTTTGTTAGGAAAGCAATGTAGTCCCCATTAGGTTAATTTTTTTTTCTATTATTTCTTTGATAAAGTTACACTTAACTCAGTAAATTCGTAGGATCAGATATAGATATCGTCATAGTTGACAAGTCCATCCATATATTACTGCTGGAATTGGTTTAGTGACGCTACATAGGAAAGACCAATTTTTTGATTTGGTTACACAACAACAAAGGTAGTGTCACTAAAATAATTGACACATGCAAAGTAATGGACGGAATGACATAAAATTGTCACACAAATCATATAAATGTTGATTCTATGTAAGAAACACATGGATTTGCCAATAATTGTCCTGCACTTATATGTTTTCCTACAAACTTATTGCTAGTGAGATGACCAGTAACAGTAACAGTAGACCAGTGGGCCAAGGGGCCGCTGTGCAACACTTGTAACTTGTAAAGGTTTCGTAATTGTGTGAAGTCTATATTCCATTGAAGTTTGTAAATTGTTACTACTATCTTCTTCTTCTTCTTCTTCTTTATCAAAAATTTTTAGATTTGGCTGCGATTCAAAGCAAATATTGTTTGGGAACAACTGTTCTATAGTTTAGATGCGTGTGTATTAAATAACCCTAAGCAACTTGGTGTGTCTCTTTGTTGTAATTTTATTTTATTTTTTTTATATATATACACATATATATATATATATATATATTTTTTTTTTTAATTTTAATTGTTTGCGCTAGATTTAGTGGGAAATTTATGTTAAACTTTGTTTTACGAGAATATCCTTTCGGTGGAAAATTGAAATTTATCTACAACTTAAACGTTTGGGGAATTTTCTCAATGTGTATAAATTAATAAAATTTATATGAAGTGAAAGCATACATATGTTTATGGTATTGAGTAAAATTCTTCATTATATTTACGCGTTGAAGGGACTGCAGGAGCTGCTCTATAGAGCATAAACTACTTTTTTTAATAAACGTTACGTATACTTATACGTATATATTTCCAAGTGCCTTGAAAACCATTTAAACGGAACATTCAGTTTTTTTTATTTTTTATTACTTTTTATTATTATTAAAAATATTCTTTAATTATCTAATCATTTTTAGCTAGAATTTTATACTAAAATCCATAATGTTGGCAGAAATTTGCAATTGTCACTAAAGTAAAAGCATAATCATAGATAATCTGATAACTGAAAGAGTAAGGCTTGGTAAGGTTGCACTTTCTGAAGCCCATAAACCCTATTTTAGAGCCGACTTTTGTTTACTAAGACATATCGTCTAAGGAAAAACAACAAACAAATAAAAAGATTGTAGGGGGCCACTGCGCACCATTAAACGGCCAACAGCTACTGATTTAATGTTTTTTTTAAAATAAATCAAATAAAAAATGATATGGAAAGTGGTTGAAGAAGTGATCCGTCGTTGGTATCGTTTTCAATAGGGTTCGTCACGGCCTGTAGATTGAACACAGGACACTAAGAGGGGGACAGACGGACAGAAAAGTTTAGATCGAAGCAAAAAGTAATTCTGAATCGATCGGTATAATAAATGGCGAGTCTATCTCAAGTCCTTCTGAGTGTTGCATACATCCACACAAACATAATATATTATCACCGCAATGCACTTTTTCATGCGATGAGTTTTCATGAAAATTAGTCGATTTATGAGAAACTAAACTCTAAAGAAAAGTAAACCAAATACACATTCATGGCGTGTTACCTGGGTGATGTAGCTGACGACTGACGAGAAGATTAACAATAACTGGCAGAAATTTAGTGGAAAAACGCATTAACGGACTAACGGCTTTAAAATATCGGATAAAGGATACATAAGCAGAACATGTACGGAAAGCGAAGTCAGTCGAGCTCAGAGATTTGAATTGCAATATTCAAGCGGACAAGAGCAGAACGAGAATTTCAAATATAAGTTTCTGTAAATAATTTGTAAATAGGTTTCGTAATCTATCTTAAAAATCACAATTCAGTGCTACGAACTTTATTTCAAAAGAAATTAAATAATAACATGAAGTTGACACAAGACGGATTTAGGTTGCAATGTTCTTATATCACAAGTGGTATATGGTATGAAAACCGGACTCATGCGTTCGCCTTTCATCAAGACTCACTTCATGACTATCTATAAAAGATTTGGAAAGCATTTCTTTTGAAGCAAACATATATTGACGCGATCCTCACAGTGATGCCAAAAGTTTTCACAAAGTGGAAATCTGATAAAAGACAACTTCAATGACCTTGTGACCAATTTTGATGGTTCTACACTATTTAGATGCTCATTGTTAACGATGATGTAGCAGAGTCTTTGAAAGCTTTTGAAAATATACGAGTAACGAGGCAGTTTGGAAAGTTTCGTCTCAAATAAACCTTTGGTTTAACATTTTCATCCATTCAAAGGATCGAAAGTAACTTTAAAGTATTGTTCTCTATAAATAAAATATCATTTGGAACCGATTAATAACCGATTAATTAATTGACCAATTTTTAATGGTTTTTAATTATGAGATTTGTTGAAGCCACGTGTGTTCACATCCTCACTCTTTGATTTAGTAAAAACATGGTTAACCGAACGAAAAAATAGATCTATGTGGTCCAAATTCCCTGCGGTTAATTTTTACATTACATTGCTTCTACGGATTAATTTTTATTATAAACTAGAAAAAGTGAGAACTTTCTAGCATCTAAGGGCTTCACATTTCATGACAGTCCTTGTACGTGATGATGAGCTAAAAATAGATCTACTTGATCCTAATTTGATTCATTTAAGTTAAGTTAAGTAAGCCGAAGGATGTCGGTGCATCAATTTTCATTGAATTATCCCAAAAATCGCGACCTTTAGATTGAAGCCACAAAGCCTTTGACAGAGAGCAGGCAGATAGGCCGGCAGAAGGACAAGCTTAAACCGATTCAAGAAGTGAATCTGAATCGATTTCAGAGCGAGAATGTAATTAAAAACCACTCTCCGAATCAATATCTAAGCTTGTCTGTCCGTCTGCTCGTCTGCCCGTCTTATGTTCATGTGATTAATTCTTAGAAAGTGATTCTGAATCGATCGGCATAATGTTACATACACCCATACAAAGTTAATATACCGCAACATACTGCAAGTAGGGTAAGTTACAATTAAGATCATTAGAGTTTTATTTTGCAAGCCATCGCATTTGGATGTTTATCAGCAATACTTCATTAAAATGATATGGCATTTGAGCATAGGATTTGATTAAACATTTAAGTTTTCCGAAGAGAGATGGTTTTTGTCATGTACGATATTATTAACACATTGCAATAAAAGTGACAAGACATTCAATAAATAGCGAATAAATTCGATTTTTCTCTACATTTTGTAACTGGGTTACTTGCTAATTAGCACTAATGCCAGTATTGCCTTTCAAAAATGTTTAATAAAGTGCGAGCTAATTTGAATTCATTCGAAAACAAACTAACGGCAAGCTAATTGCACTAAGGTCAGCATTTTCAACAAACAAGTACTAACTTGCATTGCATTTCATCATCAGTGGTATGTGCATGTAACATAAAACGGATGTGACATTGAAAAGTGCAACTAAGTGATTGAATTATGCGGAAGAATTTCTTTTGACTTGTGATTACCATTCATGTTAACTGCAATATGAGTCATAACATATTCATTGTATATCGCTATGAATAATTTGAGCTCATTAAGTTACTCGGTGAAATGTCTTTTGATTTTATGTATGATACTTACTATCCATGTGTCCTTTTTGTTAATTTATAGCATATCGAAAGGGAATGAAAAGCAAGCAGAAACAAGGCAGAACTACTGTTGGATACATTTTTTTTTTTTTTTTTTTTTTTTTGAATCTGTCTATTAAGTATTACTAGTTAAAAGTACTTCTCACAGCCGTTATATAACTATGTGTTAGTTCTTGTTTCATAAAGCATTTCACAAATAATTCTATGCCGATTTTATTGCATCGACTTAGTGAATACACTGGCTTTAATATTGATCAACGGATTGATTGAAGGCAATTTGCACTATTAGTAAAAAAAAAAAATCAACTTTAAAGAAATATTTTATAAAATTATTTTTATACTACAACTGTATAAAAGGAACGAATTTTTCATCTTTTTTTTTTTTTTTTTTTTCGTAATGTAATATGCAAAAAAAAAAAAAGAAGCTCGTTTTTTATCTTCAACAGGACTGAAATAAAAAAAAAACAAAAGCATACTTGAACATACAAAGACATGAGATGCAAACCATGTGAAATAAAAATATTTGAAAAAGAAGCGCAAAAAAAAAAAAGAAAAAAAATAACAACTGTTAAAAAGGAAATATCAGAGGCCTAATGGAAAGCAAGCAGACGGGGCGGTAAGGAAAGGCTGAGATGCATAAAAATTGTTAAAAAGAAAGAGTTTAAATGAAGCTTATATCAACACACAGCAGGATACTATTTAGTATGCAACACTTATGAAAGGGTAGAAAACTGATACGGAATGAGTGGAAAATAATCCAAAAAAAAAAAAAAATAAAAAAAAATAAATAAATAAATAAATAAAATAAAACACAAATAAACATAAGAACTTAAAAAGCGGGAAAACAACACTCCAAAAATCAAGTGGCTGTGGTTGTGAGAACAACAACACGTAACAAGAAGAAAAGTATACGTTGACAAAAAAAAAAACAGAAGAAAGAAACAGTAAACCGTATACATATACCCACCCATATAAGTTAAGCATATCTACGCAAGTTAATCTTAATAAGGCCTCTAGAGCTCTCGGTACGTTTTCATATATATATATATATGCATCTCAATTTATATACAGAGGGATCATTTTTGTTGTTGTTGCTTTATAACAATTAATTTAATAGAAAGACAAAAAAGTCAATTCTCGAGGCATTTGTATAAAAAAAAATTCATCACAGGCGTAGAGTAGAGATCTCGTCGAGCAAAAAGGAAAACAAAACAGGTCAAAAATTCTCTTCATGAAGCACTCATTCTATCTATGAATATTCACAGCAGAATTGTTTAGCCACAAACATATGGATAACGAGTTGAGTGGTTGAGTGAGCACTTGTTCTCAATCTCAGGTACGCTAGGCTGTGCGTAATATGCAGTTTACTGTTATATGCGTTTCACGCGTCTGTCCATGTCTCATGTGCGGCTTACACGTTTTGCATAATTTTTCTTTTTTTTTTTTTTTTGTTAATTGCTAAATGCAAACAAAAAGTAAGTTCGAACAAATCTTTGCATATCCGCCAACTAATGCAAGCCAAGTGTTATCGTAATATTTAAAAAATTCATTCGAATAGTGAGGGCATTGCCGGTGAAGTCAAGTCCAGTACTATTCGTGTTTCAATACATAAAACTCGCATAAGTATTGCGAACACCCAGGCAGTGTTCACGGGTTCAATTCTCAGTGCGGGAGAGTTCACTTTGATGGCAGCTAGAGTTGAGTGTTCCAGCCACCTAGCTGCCTGTCTTTCCCCATATCTTTACTTCTTTCCGACCGCCGCCGTATTACACGAATAAGGGGGCATGCCCTGAGTGATTGGTGAATATTACAAATTAAAAATAAAATGGCCCCCCAATCACTTAGGCGATATTCTTTACACGTGTGATGAGATAGGAAGTGAATTGATAAGCGTTATGCCCTTACTGGCTGAGCACTTACTCTAGCTACATTCAAGTACGGTTGGGTCGTACGTCATTGCGATTTGAATCAGCAAACACCGACTTGATAGTTGCGACTCTTATTTAGTGGACTATGCGCCGGCCCTACACATATCTAAAGGCAAAAATTAACGAAAATCATTTTCAATTATTTGAAACTAAAATAAAAGAGAAGAGAAGAAAATCGAAGAATCATTATTTAGATGTTTTCAAGTAACTTAAGTGACTCGTGCTGATTTATGTATTTAAAGAAAAAGTTGAAATTTCTTATAAAAATTATCAGACTATGATAAGAGATCGCTCAGGGCATGTCTCCTATATGTGCGGGCACGTTGATGCTCAGGAAAAGTAGTAAGAAGAGAGGGGTAGAAAGAGGAGGCAGTGTTTGTGAACGCTCGACTTAAAAACGGAGACAACAGGTGCGGTGGGAAGAACGACTGCTGATAGGTTGTTCCAGAGGCAGGCAATATGATGAATCCAATACTTGTTCCAATACTTTATTCAGGTAATTCCAGATCGAGTGGGTGCGAACGCTGACAAAGTCTTGCGGCCCTGATAACGCACTTAATTCGTGGACAAATCTCTTTTCTCTCTTTAGAACATATGCCCTGGGTGGACACAGCCCATATTACGTCAACACTAACGGGTATCGAGAGTTTTGAGCACACTTTCGCTGCCCGTGATTTTTGCTGTATGCAGTTGAGTGTATCTCAGCAAAGTTTGGAGTTTCCGGAATACGGAATTTCAACCCATATGCCCATTCGGGAACAAGTTGTTTATTTAAAAAATTTACTTCAGTCCAGCTTTTAGTATTTAAGGTGTCACTACATCTACACGACATCGACTTTTCTTCTATTTTCAAGTGACTGGTGCAACTGATGGGGGCAATATAGAATCGGTGGGGAAGATTATGGCGTCTGTGTTTTACGATGTGCATGGTATGATATTCTTCGACTACTTTGAAAAGGAACAAAAGATTAATAGTGAATTTTACATAGCATTGTTACTGCGTTTGAGTGATAAAATTGTGAAAAAATGGCGAAAGATCCTCTAAACTTATTGAGTGACGTATTATATATACACTTATATACATAGTAATGTTTTTAATCATCTAGTCAAAGTTAGACGCTCTTTTGTGCCGGGCCCCACGCTTGGAGCCATTTTTGTGCAACGGAATAATATTTAATGTTAATATAGTCAAAAGGTCCGACGGTCATAGGTTGTGGCGTACGTGTCATTGCGAAGTTAGCTAATTCGCTTGTAATGATGGGAAGAAGGGGGGAAGGGGCTCGTTACGTTTTATCCAACAAACACTCCACAGAAGGAATACACGCGCAGAAATCTTTATGGAGGCAGACAATTGAAACTTTCTTACCAGATGGGCTGATCTTATGCCCTGGGCTGTTTTACACCCTACCCTACCTACGGTTTCCTTCGGCCCATAATTTTATATGGGAGATCCCGCACTTATTAAAAGCATAAGAAAACATGACTACCTGATGAAGACTTGAACTTTAAACTTCGACTTCAACTTCAATCATGTTTCCTTATGCTTTCAATAAGTTGTTAATGTTAACCTTCTTGAGCTACATAAACGTGCATTGCATACGGTGTGACGAAGTAAGCTTACTTTGCTTTTAGTAATGATTATAAATGTGCTCAGTTAGTATTATGTCGCTTTCATATCTAAGTTCTTACTTATGCTTTAGGAGAGAATGCATAACAATTTCGGTTTGTATGGTAACCTCAGCAACATAAATCATCAACGTAAGTAAGATTTTTTTGTTTTGTTATTTCACACTTATGCGTAGGATATTTGTTTTTGTTCTTGATTCGTTTGTTCGTTCATTCATTCTAAAGAATACAGAGTTCATAGAGCATGGTATGCTATTTACAGGTATTTTAATATCACACATATTCGTGTGTATGTGCGAGAATTTCATTTTCAATTTATATTCGCCACAATAAGAGAAGAAGTGTTAAAAAGTTTAGTTCCATATGTATTCCGGTTTTTTTATTACCTTTTTATTGCATTCTATACCTCTCTCTCTCTAACATATTCTTACGAATATATATATATATATGTATATATATATATATACATATTATTATAAAACCACAAACATTTATCTTTCTTTGCTTTTCATTTTGTTGTTGTTGTTGTTTTTTATTTTTTTTTTTTAATTTTTTTTATTTTTAATGTTGCTTTGCAAACAAATCTGATGATGAGCTTTTGCAAAATAAAAATGTCCTTTGTGGAGAATTGTTACTAATTTCAACTAAAGCTTATTTTTTCTTTTCTTGCTTGGTTTCTTTTTTTTTTTTTTTATCATTTCTATCATCTTTCAGGCTTTCAACATCACATTTTATATTAATGGATTTTTTTACTTGTTTGCTTTACTGTCTCTATGTTTGTTTATTTATTTGCTTTTCAGATTGTTGCCTTGTCATGTTAGGTTTGTTTCTATATATATATATATATATATATATGGTGTGTGTGTGCGCCTTTGTGAGTGGTTCTATCATTCACCATGAACCTCAAAAATTGTTTTTTTTTTTTCCTAAGGTTTATGTATTTTATAAGACTTTTGTTTATCTGCATAAAAACGGATTTTCTCTTTTCTTTTTTTCATATTTTCGTGAAACGTATAAAGAAGAAAATATTTTAAAAATATATTTAAATTGAGTATTTTTTTTCTTTTTTTTTCGTTTTCAAGATTCTAAAAAATATGTTTGTTTTCAGTTCACTTAGTTTGAATGGAATGTCTGGTATCCGTGGTCTTGATTGGTAATCACTGCTATATGGCATATGTCAAAAATTCTTAAATTCTTTTGCTTAGAAATCTTATGAGTATTGTGTCATCCAGAAGAACGAGGCAAGAACAATATAATGGATCACGGTTCACTATTAACTACTTTACATCATCCTAAAGTTATTCATATAATGACTTTTTAAAACCGGGTATTATATGGGATCGATTCAGACCATCTCTAACAACATGTGTCCGTCGGTCAAAATAGGTCGGTGTACCAAATCTCATCAAAATATCTCGAAAATGAGCTGATATGTAGGCTGAGCAAATGAAATAGAAGACGGATAGACGGACAGGCAAGCTTTCATCGACTTAAAAATTGATTCTGAATAGTTTGGTATAATAAAAGGTGGATCTATCGCGAGTCCTTCTCAATGTTGCATCCTCTGGGATAACAGAATTGATGTAAAGACAAAAAAACGCTGCAATATAATAAGAAAATGCATAGGTTCCTCCTTTGACTAGGCACCGATCGCAATGCCAGATTATAGTTATGAGTCATGTATGTAAGAAATGTTTGCGGTTAATTTTGCTTTATGTAATTTCGAAAAGACCATTTACATGACTACACTTATGGGAAAGGAGTGTGTCATGATCAACCTTTCAATTTATAAACAGGTTTTTAAAGAATTTTATCTATTAAATTAAATTAAATTATACTCGTCTACTAATTATATTTATAAAAATATTTTAAATACACATTGACTGGAGAAGGATGGAAAAACGATCTCAGATCGATTTGTTTGCAGATTCGAATTAATCATAATTTTCACTTTAACTTCACTTTTATTATGGACGTTGGGAACGTGTCTAGACCTTTTAGGAAAGATGACATGCACCCATTACGATAAAAAAAAAAAAACATTGGAGAATAGATTTCAGCTGAAGGTGAAGTGAAGACCTTATACGTGTAGAATAAGGTTTGGATACAACACAACAATGTATGCAACTACGTTAGATTACTTTTGCAATGATGAGGAAATGGTCTGTGACGAGGAGGAGTTTCAACTAACTTTAGGATCGTTATATTTTTATGATCGTAATCATTATTTTTTGAATATATTTTCAATTTTTGTATTTCATCATAACGTTGAATTTTTGTATTGTTATACCTTTCACCACTTGTGGTAGAAGGGTGTGTTAACTTATTGCGGATATATGTAACATGCAAAAGTACTTGAGATGGTTTGTCCGTCCCTCCATCGGTGTCATTTTGTTGCTTTCAACATAGAAGCCCGAAAATTTTGAAGAACATATTTTGTGTGCATCTACGTGTTTAGGTGCACATACGAGTGCTACTGAATATGGTTCGGATCGGACTACTTTTTCGATCACTTCTCATATCATCACATGAATAAGAGAAGAGGGTATTTAAGATGGTTCATGTCTCACTATAGCGTTTTTATTGGTTTTTTTTTTATAAAAATTTGAACTCAACTTACTTTTGCACTCGTATTTCACATCGTGCATATTCCGATTATAAAATAGATTTTGTAGAAAGAATTTTTTAAAATTAAAATTTGAATTTCATTGAAAAAGACAGAGAATTTATTTTTACACTGAACATATATATAGAGGTTAGAAATGTGTATATAAATGAAGTTATTGTTATTAAGGAAAGACGCGCGATTAACTTAAGGCAATTCTTCTTCTTCTTCTCAAAGCAAACAATTACAATTTGATTTTTGAATAGTTAAAGGGCTGAACTTGTCATGTCAATGCGTTCACTTAATCGTTGCAGTTGGTTTGGTTGCAAAGTGTTCTCAAGTCTAAATTATTAAAAAATTTTTAACAAATTTTAACAATTTACTTAAAATATTGATTGAAAGATCTTTTTATAATGAATGCAAAACTCTATTCATTTTTCCACTGGAACAATAATGAGAATTCTACAATAGTCGATTTTGTCTGAAAATGAAAGAAAACGGTCTCGTTTAGTTTTATCCTCAGTTAACAATGAAATGAGGTCAGTTTTAATTAAACCTCTAAGTAAATCAATTGAAAGGAGTCTGCCATGCAGACAAATTCTGCTCTTCTTTTGCTCAATAAAAATGTATATTTTAAGTCATAAGTTCCGTCCGTCTATAATGTATTACTAAATAATAACATATTTAGACTATAAAGGAAAGAATTCTTTTCACATCGATATCAGTTTAAAGAAAATAAGTTGTCTTTACATTTATTTTGTTTGTATAAAAGTAACGCGTCTTCTTTATATAATAAATAAGTGCAATTGGCTTAGCGAGACTGGCTGGATTAATACTTTTAACTTTTCAATTGATAATCGAAAAAAATTTTAGAAAAATTTTTTTTTATTCAAACGTATATAAGAATGAGAGAGCATCAGAAGGCGAAAGTCGAACTTAAAGCAAAGTTTCATTTCAGCGACAAGTAGCGGCTTTACCCGAATCACTTTAACTGAATTGATGATATTTTTTTTTTCTTTTTCTTTTGTTGTGTTTTGTTTGTCTTACTTTTGTCAGTTAGATGCTGTGAAGTGCAGAGCTGATGGTGTCGTTTTTATTTTTTCCAAATACTTTTTTTTTTTTGTCTTAAGAGCATAGTTGTTGTTCATCTTAATCTTTGGCTTAGTGTTTTCATTTCTTTTACACATTTCATTCTTCCGTCTCTTACCGTTTGCGAATTCTTTTCTTTTCGAAATCTTTTAATGATTTCGTTAAATGTTTAAGATTATTGAACTGTTAGCTGGTTAGGTACTTTTAAAGGTGATTCTTGTTTTAAGTATTTTTCCTTTTCGGTAATATTTTGGGATTTTCTGATACCTTTTATGTTCTGTTTTTTCGTTTTTTTTTTCCTACTTTCAAGTGGTAATTGCTACATATGTCGGAGATTTTTGCCAGGCAGTAAACAGATGTGTTAACAACACTAGTGTTGGGAAAAAATTCTTAAGAGTTAGTATTTCAAAGAAGAGAGAAAGAAAACATGAAAAGAATCCGTTAACGATAAGGGTTTATTTATATATAACATACATACACGTCTTGCATTATTATTATCCCAGGGTATAGCTAATCTTACGCACATTATTATTACGTAATTACCTGAAACTATTGAACATATGTCGTAGTTATTGATGTAAAATAGAAACTCTTTGGTGATTGTTTGTTTCAAAATTATTTGAAACTTTCGAAGTAAGTATGTACTGACATGAAACGAAAACATTTCTGATATTTGAAATACCCGCGAAATTTAATTTGAATAGTGGTCTTACTTTTTGGTGACAGTATTACGCTGTTGATTTCATTTCCTATGAATAGTTTAGCGAAGAGGGATTTTTTTATTTCTTTTTTTCCATCAATGAACAAAAGGATTGCCTTTGTTCACAATTGCAATTTCACTTATAGGCAGGCAGGCGAGTTGCACATAAGCTTCATTATTAGTTTGCGATACTATTCTGCGATACTTTTTAATGTTCTCATTGCATTACAGTAAAATAAATTGAAAGCTTTTAAAGAGTTATTTAAAGTTTGTAATTAACGGCGTTGGTCTAAACAAATTCTTCTCGGAGATTTTTCACGGAAAGATAACTTGAATGAATTTTGATGATGTTTAAAAATGAAACCAACCACTCGAAGAAATTGCTAAGAAAATATATGGAAATATATTAAGCGCTCTCATTGGGAGAATTCGCACACACACACACACACACACAGAAGTAGAAATTTTAGTTATCATAATAAAACAATATTTACCATAAGCAAATGAATATTTTTCACAATGCGAGGGGCGAGGTTTACGAACAACATATAAACGTACAAAACGTACGATCGTGGTTGGGTCTTATTCCACCTTTCTTGCCGTTTGGTTGCGAAATTACTTATTTCGAAGACACCAACCGACATTCTGGCTATTAACGTTTGCTCTCAAGTTGGAAGAATACGAACACTTTTATTTAATATGAAGATTAGTTGATTTTTTTTATTTGTAAGAAATTTTGTAAGCCTCCGTTTAGACTCATCGCGTAAGCTCTTCGACATTATGTTATTTGAAATTATTAATTAAAGAGTTACTAGTAAGAAAAAATAGGAGCGTAACGAAGTGAAGTCTTTTTTTTTTACATTAAAAAAGAAAATTTACTTTTTATAAAAAAAAAGAAAAAAAAAATAAAATAATAGTAAAGAAATTACTATCTAACCAATTTAATAGTGTTATGCAAATAATATTTAAAAACCAATCGGTGTGACACGACCCACCACTGCACCAATGCTCGACACCACTGTGCTTAATATAGTTATTCATATAATGCCTTTTCAAAAAAAGGTGTTATATAAGGAGTTTGGTCGCAGGAGTGTTCGAATCCTTGGCCAAAGAACAAGTCACACTGTACCGTATTTCTTCAAAATATCTCAAAAATTATGACATGTAGGTCGTGAACAATGATACATGAGCACACACTAATTGGACAGAGGGATAGACAAGCTTACATCGGTATAGATTCACATTAAACACAAGAGAACAGAGTTGACAGATGGACAGACTAACTTAAATCGGTATAATAAAACGCTTCTCCTTTTGAGGCTGGCACATATCCGTACAAACTTAATACACCCTTTTACCATAATTGGTGTAGGGTAGAAAAAATTATTAAAACTTGCTTGCCGCATTACATGGTCTCTGAGGATATCTCCTATGATGAATTAATTGGAAAATGTTCAAAATGTTGAACCTGAAAATCCTTTGTTTTTTCTTTTAAATCACTTTTACTTGCTTTTTCACTAAGTATTCTTTAACAGTTTAGAGAACTTTTTCTTCTTCATTGATGATGATTACAAACACATACACACACACATGCCGTCACTTAGCCGTCGAAAGATTTAGGGAAATTTGCTTTTAATTGTTGAAAATCATCTAAAGTTTTGACAACAAACGGAATATTAAAGAAGTTACAAGCGGTACGAGAACATTCATAAAAGGAATATAAGAATTTCCATAAGATAATTCTTTGATTTTATACGCTATATATACACAATATATTTTTGTATTTATATTTATTTACTTATTTATTTTTTGCTTTAATTCTTAACTGATAGAGAATTGTTTTTTTTTTCGTAAAATCGAACTGTGAAATACCGTTTGGCTGGGAACATATTAGATAATCGTTCGTAACGTAAGCGTAACGCTTCTTTTTAATAGTCTTAAATGTTACTTTGGATATTCTGTTGAAAATAAAACTCTTATCGGTGATTTAAAAGTTGAAATTTCAAAAAAAAAAAAGCTAAAAAAATGTATATAAAAAAAATGAAATACTTTTTAAACAAACATGAAAACTTGAAAGAGGTTAGCTTAAGTGGTTGAAAAAGAAAATTTGCAAGAAAAGACCTTAAGTAAGATTAAAAATATTTTCTTCTTTTTTTCTTCTTTTCTTAATTATGCTTACGCGATTCATCATCACAACAATATAATAGGGAATCATTATGGCAAAATATAATGAAGAAAGCAAGTCTTTCATTTAAATAAAAATTATTGTAGAATTTCATCATAAAAATTCTTCTCCTTAGGTTAGCATTTTGCTACAGGAAGCCTTGCTTAAGAGTTTAGTTATTAGAGTCCGTAAGAGTTAAATACATTCTCATTCATTCAATTTGTTTCCGTAGATGCTGACATTAATTACTAACTAACGTTATCTTTATTGTTATGCTTAATATTTTTATTCTCTACATCACTTGTAGAGTAAATTTGTGCGGATGTATGCAACACACAGAAAGCCTTGAAATAGATCTCCGTTTCGTTATACCAATAGATTCGGAATTACTTTTTCAAAATCAATCACAAAAAACAAGATGGGCAGGCGGACAGACGGACAGACAACTTTAGATAACAATTTAGAGAGTGATTCTAAATTGCTTTTTTTCTCTGAGATCGATTCGGGATCATTCCCGGAATCGATATTTAAGCCTGTCTATCCCTCTGTCGGTTTTGTTTTCTTGCGTTCAAGCTAGAGACTACCCTTTTTGAGATAATTCGTTGAAATTTGTTGCACTGGCATGGTTTGGCCGAAGCACAAACGTTATTAAAACTTTTTCGATCACTTGTCTTATTTTGAAAAGTCGTTATATGAGTAACTGTATTAAGCGAAGTAGTGTAGGGTACATAATGTTGGGTCGTGTCTCACTATAGTTTTTACTTCTTTAAACTTTATTTTTATACTTCGTATCGAAATACTTTGCATCCGATTAATTGAACGAACGTGATTTTTATTAAAACGTTTGAATCAAAAAATTAATTTTTTTTTTTTCTTTTTTGACTCATTTACTTGTTGAACACTTCAAGTTACGATAAATGATCACTTTACTCGCGTGAATGCCAGAATATTTGTGAACGTTAGTGAGTGAATTAAAGATTTAATAAACATTAATAGGCATTAAAAGAGAGTTTATCTTACAATTCTTGATATATTACTGAACGAAAAGTTTTTTGCTTTTTTTATTGATTGATAGCAACTTAACTGCCATCCATCATCAATTCCATCTTAATGTTTTTTTTTATTAGTTAACGAGAGAGACTATTTTATATTTCATATAAAATATTCTGAAAATGTTCTAATCAAATGATATGCTTTTTATGCGAGAAGATCCTGAAAATACAAAAAAAAAAGAAAAAGTCTAATCCATGTCCGTAGCTTGTGAGTAAAACCGGTTTATACGTTTCCATTAACGTTTATTAACTTTGTTCAATTAGTCTTTTCAGATTTTAAAAACAATTCTGTTGAAGTCGTCATAGTTTATAGGTTGATTAGATATCAATTTAAATTAAAGAAAGTCAAGAAAATTAAGTTCTTCAGCAAGTCGCAAGTATTTTTTCTTTCAACCAAAACATTTCTCGCATCTAGCGCAACTCTTTCCAAAAACTTTAATATATAAATCGTTGAACTAATATCGTATTGTATGAAAACGCGCAAATACGCACACACAGTCACACACACACACACACACACACACACACACACACACACA
>KK502400.1:852326-868858 GCA_000688735.1 Glossina austeni
CACACACACACACACACACACACACACACACACACACACACACACACACACACACACACGCACGCACGCACATACACACACACACATGAAAAAAAATTGCAATTTTATTCGAGGATTCATTTTCGAACGGGTCTATAACAACCCTTTGCACTTCTATGTCGACTAAATGTCGATATTGTATTCCTTACATCAACTCCTGTATCGGTATCAAATAGAAGGAGTTGTTGTAGAATAGTATAACAAGAAAATTAGAATTGAAAGATTTTATTAGTTAATATGTTGCACTTTTAAATAATTCTAATTAAATATTAATTCGTATACACGTTCGGCAGACATATCGCCATAATTAGTCTTCCTTGATGGCTTAATGTTTCTCATTGCTTGTTGCACTCGTAGCATTGTAACGATATTTTGTTGTTGTTTGCTTTTAAAAATTTTCCTTTAAAATCAAATTCTCATTGAATCTTAAATCATTTCGAGTTTTAATTTTTGCTGCGTCTACTTTCCATGGACATAAACTATGAGGTAACTATGTTGTAAATAAAAAGAAAATTAAAGATTTACGATCCCGTTGTCCTTACGTCGTTGTTGAACCCCAGCAATTATTCCCTTTAGATTCAACTATGGTAAGTAAGGCTTAACCTTACTGTTTAGTAACATTGTTTTAATAAATAAAATTAAATTTAAAATCTTTAAAGATTCATTATATAAGGTGATCTGTCTCTCACATTCTCTCCCTCTTTTCCTCGAAAAGCTTACGTTTCATAAAAGGCGAAGAGTTAGTTCTTCTCATGTATGAATTAAAGTTTCCCTCGTTCGTCTCATCGCCATGTTATGAAAGTGATTTCTCAGCATATGATGAACAGCACAATACACATCGAGAAGAGAAGTTTAGCTGATGATAAATTATGCTTATGATGGGCTAATCCAGCTTTTGTCCCAACAATCCGACTCTGACGACTTTCAGCGTGAAATTGTGAACGTCTTTTTCCTCCTCTTTATTACTGTTAAGATGGATGAGACAACTTTCTTATCTCCGATAGAGAGCTTGCTTCACAAGCAAGACAATCCAAAATTATTGTTCAAAGTTCTCCTGTTAAGTTAAGCAAGATAAGCATTTTCAAGCCTTCAAGCATTTCCTTTCATTTTTTTTGTTTTTTTTTTTTATGAAGAATTTGTAGCAAATCTTTCTCTCAAATATTTCCGTAAACAATAAAGTGAATCTTTTAAGAATGCAAGAACGAAATGGATTTAAGGCTCCTTCTATAAGATATAAAGTTAAGTCGAATATTTTTATTACATTTTTTTTTTTTTTTTGTGTTCTTTATTAGAAATGTTGTTTTGTCTTTTCTGGACATTGGGAAAATTCCTAAGAAATTTCTAAAATTGCGAACAAAACGATTCATTTCTAAAGTCAAAGAAGAAATCTTAATATAAATAAAACGATATAAATAACATGATATATAACATGATATAATTTTGCATACATGAAAGAGATCTTGAGAAGCAATAAAAGTACTAAGAACACAAGTTTATACTTATTTATTGCTCTTTCATTCAGTCGTTTATTGTATTGTAGTTTGCAGGTCCATTTGGAAGCATTTTATTAACTCTAGAAACGCGAAAGCGCTGTTTCGCATTCAAAACTTGACTTATTTTTCATCCAAAAAAAACCGGAGAGACCAATTATCCCCAGCTATATTGAATTCGCCTAGAAATCGCCGATCTTTTTTAATATGGCTCTAGCTGTGAGATAAAAATTCATATGTCATAAGTCCTTTGTTATTTTTATGTCATAGGATTTTTTTTTCGATTACCTGCTTCGCAAAAGATAAGCGGGCAATGCATTGTAACTGTTATTGACTTTTCTTTTTTGTTTTTATTAAAAAAACGCTCCAAAAATTATTCATAATGGTCGACATTTCTTAAGGAATTGTTTCATAAAAATGCTTTTAATCAGTCGTCAAAGAAAACTGCACTTCATCTTGAAAAACTCTTGTTATGGATTTTTGTAGTGAGGAGGTCGTTTTAAATTAGAATATCCGCTTGAGTGGTCAAGTAGGCGATAGTACTCGACTAACAATTCAGTGGCTGTGCGATTAAATCTCAGGTGCGGTAGAGTTTTCAGTAAAGCCGATAGACTTAAATGCTAGTGTTTGAAGACCTTAGTCTCTTCTTTCGCTTGCGAATAATAACAATAATAACTTTGAATACTAATTGTTGTTGTCGATCTATGGACAACTTGATCTAATCAGAAAAGAAAAACAATTATTGTCACTTGCTTACTGGAAAACGGGCAGGAAGGCCGAAAGTCTTAAATAATCAAAAGAAATAATGATGACATTGAATAGAACGTCTGTGACAATTCTGAACTGCTTATATAAAATACTGGCATTCATTTTGCAATAACTGTCAAACTGTTTCATGCCATTGTCACCTCAGTCAATCTTATCGAGAATGATGGACATTATGTTTCTACAAATATTTGAAATATGAGCATTTTTCGCACAGAACCTTTAGATTATTTTAAATATATCCCCCGCGGTGTTAACCAAGATCAAGTAAAGCTGTTTAGTAATTATTGACGAATTTTCGATCATTTCTGCCAGCAAACCTGTTAATACAATTGCATGAAGATATTAAAATTTCTAATTGGCCGAAATCACGAGTAGTAGGACTGAACAGTTGCCTTAACTTGTTGTTCATAACTACTTTTTTGTTTATTTTTATTTTCCCTTCTTGCCAGTCATATATATAAATGATTGTAAAGAGCACAACAAGATTTGAAATTTTAATTGATGATAATATTTGAACATGGTTCCTGGTTGAATCTCATTTAAGGGATATGCACTTTCTGTCCAAATTGTTGCGAATATCTCTTCAAAATTTTTCGCCATTTCCACGGGAAGCACTGATGTCTATTAAGTAATTTTTCATTAAATATTTATTTTGTTCTAACGAGTCACATTTCTGATCTGTTATTAGCAAAAAAATTTCCAACTTAATTGATCTCTTTTTCAAACGGCCTAAGTTTGCTTTTGATAAAAAAAAAAAAAAAATTTTTTTTTATTAAAAAAAGTTTTTAAAAATTTTTGAATTTTGAAGGAAATTTAAAATTATAAATTTAACGCACACGTTAATAATAAAAGATTTTATTATTATGATTTTTATTTTTTACTTTTTCTTAAAAACTTTCTTTTAAAATTCAAGAACACATTTCGACACATTTTTGACAAACACAATACGGAATTATTCCATTTACCTCAACGAAATAAATCGTAGCAATTTTTATTTTATATCGTTCTACTCACAAAAACGAGGAAAACTTTTCCCAACAAGCGTTTTATTTTCTAAAATTGTTATTACAGAAGGACTAAGAGTTTGCGGGTGAAAGCGCAACGTAAGCCCCAGAAAAAAACTTTTAAAAGTTGGATTGAAAAACTTATGTGAGGCACATCGTAGGTGGTTTATTTATTTATTTATTTATTTATTTATTTTTTTGAAAATATTAGTTGAAAATCCATATTAGCTTAAGTGACCCACAGTTAAGAAATCTTAATAAAAACTTTTTTCACTTGCACTTCTTTCTAAAAAGCCTTGAACAATATTTATAATCTAAAAATTGTTTACCAAATGGAGATCTAAAGTTTTCCGAAGGTAAGTTAAGCAATTTACATGAAGGCCAATAAAATTTGAAAATTTTCTATGGCTTTTCAGAGATGTAAAGCTAATAATAATCAATGCAAAAACTCATAATAAGCCTGTCATGGCCTACGGAAATTTGTAGGGTTTTGCTTGGCCAGTAAAATTAAAGATGCGTTCAAAAAAATTAGTTCATATATCTCATGACGTATTCAGTAAGTTGTTACGGCAATGATAAAGAATTCAACTTGAAAAGCGAATTTTCTCAAACTTTAAAAAAAAATGTTGTTGAAAAGTATTTTGTAAAATCTCTTGAAAATCCTTAAATCTTTCTTAAATAAATAAATAAGATATTCTTGAGGGTATACAGTGGTGAAAAATTCCTATAGCTTCCCATGGATTTTTTTTTTTTTTTTTTTTTTTTGAGGAACTTATGCACAATACAACACTTGTATAAGTCCCGTACAATTTGATAGAAAACGAAGATTTATTCTATTGCGCTGACCATGACAACAGGTAATTAAAGTCCCAGTCCCTTGAATAATTTTCATTTAAAATGTTTCTCTAAAGCAGAAAATAAAAAGATTTCTTTAGCAAGCAAAAAATCGAAATTATTTATAATTTTTTTTTTTTGAAGCCGATATTTTGAGTTAATATTAAATTCTATTACAGTTATTGTTTTTTGAAAAAAAGAAAAAAAAATCCCAAACGTAAATAAAATTATCTAAAATAAATATGATTTTTCTCTAGCAATTTTTGTTGATTTATGGAGAAACAAAAAAAAAAAAAAAAAAATATATATATATATATATATATATATATAATCGAATATATATGTATATAAAATGGAAAAAGTTAAACAAATTCATCGTAGAATAAAGTTATGAAACTTGTGCAAATGTTTGTGTGTGAGAAAGTTGGCAAAAAGTAGTTTTCCCAAAATTGCAACAAATTATTACATTCTCTGTGTGTGTATATAAAAGTAAAGAAGCCTTCGGGGAGAATATGAAATAAATACAGAAAAACACGCACATATATATATATATATATATATATATATATATATATATATATATATATATATATATATATAATATTTATATATTCATATGTATGGATATATAAGTATTGAAGATAAATCTCATAAAATGCATAGGTAGGTAATATGCATGATGCACACACACACACACACACACAATTGCATTCAATAAGGTTTACTCTAAGTAAATTCTATAAATGTCTGTTTATCATAAGCATACATCATATCAAAACAAAATCCCAAGTAGAGTAGAGTTAGAGACTATAGTTGTGTAGAGGTAAAGATAGAGTTATACGAGAGATCGTTCAATATTGTGTGAGTTTACATGTCCATATGCTTTTTGTGTATATGTTTACGGTATATGTATTTATTGTTTTATGTTATGTACGCATGTATGATGATGAATATGCGAAGCAATGCATTTGTATGCATTGCTATGTTTATATAGTTTATTGTTTTGTTTAAATGGTTAGTTAGTTAGTTAGTTAGTTCGTGATATAAGCGCTTGTGCATGTTCATGCATATGTGTATGTATGTGTGTATGTATGTATGAATGTATGTATGCATGTATATATAAATATGTATGTGTATATTAATCTTCATGTATTTGTGTAGGCTGATTAAGAAGAAGACTGGAGTATAAACAATTATTGAGAGTAAATATATTTTATTTTTTATTTTTTTTTGTGATTAATTTTTCTTATTTTGCAATTTCTTCCTATCATTGCTATCAGCATCATATTGTTGTTATAATAAAATTACTATTTATTATTAATAAGAATAAGAATAGAAAACCTACATGTCGTGAATTTTGATTGTACACAATTCCCAAAAATATTTTTATTTATTTTTTTTTTTTGTTGGTTGACTTGTTTATTAGAATTTGTTGTTTGTTTTGTTTTCAGGGGTAATCCTTAATAAGTTATGAAAATTTGTTTATTTATATTTTCATTTATGTTGTTGTTTAATTTGATTTTATTAAAATAATATTTGTTTAATAATAATTTACTTAACAAAGTTTAATCATTATTTTTATTATTGATTTTCTTCTTCTAATTAGTTTCGTTTAATTTATGGCGAAATATTCAACACTTTAATGCTTAACATTTCCCGTATAAAGACATTGAAAGAAAGGATCGAATTGATTTCTTAACCGGTTTAATAAAGATTTGATATTTCTCATCACATCTCTTTCATATATATTATTATTATTTGTATTTGTATTTGTATTTTTATTTATTTTTATTTTTTTCCATTTTTCATTAGATTTTCTGTTTTAACGCATACACAGGAATTTAGTATTTAATAATATTTGAAACGCGCGTCATTGTCCAGCAGCGATTGCAATGCGTCCAAACATACCGCGATAAGAAATTTTTACATCTTTCTCGTTCAATTGAAATTTTCAAACTAAATGAAAAATTTCTCTCAGAGCAAACAACATATTACAATAACAATTCAAAACTGAATTCGTTTCGATAAAATCATGTTGATGTAGAGCGCAAGCAATATATTCTTCTACGGTAGTTTAACATAATCCTCGGTATTCTCAAAGCGGAGAGTTTTAAAATTTGTGCAATCATATCCACGCACACATGCAATTGGCATATTTAACATATATACTGTTCTCTCTGGTTAACTCTCTCGTTCGTTCTTGCTCTCTCCCTCTCTCTCTCACTCTCTCTCTCTCTATCTTTCTCTTTTGTATCTATGAATGTGTACGCATAAGTCGCTGTTCAACATGCTTGAAAGAAGTTTTCGCCAGCCGGAGCAAGCTTCTTCTTCTTCTGTTGTAAGATTGTAAGGAACAGTTTCGTACTGTTTCGAACTGTAAGCAACATAATTACATATACACTTAAAACCAATAATTGTTAACTTTATGCTTTGTAGAAGGCCCTTAACTTACTTGTGCAAGTTGACAAGCGCTGATGGTGTTACTACTAACACCAAGATGGTGCGTTTTCTTTTTTCAATTTTTTTTTCCCTTATTTGTATACTTTATTGCATGTATCTCTTGTAGACTTGTATTTTAAACAGTTTACGCTCTTTTTCTTTCATTAATATTTGTGTGACTCTTTAGCGTTTTTGCTCTTTCATCTGACTTAACATTACTGTAAAGTATCATCTTTTCTTTGCTTATTTCGTAGTTTAATTTCACTCTCATTCCTCGTTAATGCAAAGCATTTTTTCTTTTTTTTGTGTTTTTTGTTTTTTTATTTACTGCGATACATTTCAAGTAATTTTTTTTGTTACTGAACTCTTTAGATTTCTCATTGGATTTTTCCTATCTTTTTTTTTTTTTGTTTTTTTTGTGTTTTTTCAACATTTTCTGCACATATTTCTTAAACATTTTTTTGATAGATTTGTTTTTGTTTCTGTTGTAAATAGAGAATCTATACACATTATTTTGTACGCATGTACCGGCATAGCATTCTTTTGGTTTTGATAAAATTTCCTTTTTTTTTTATTCGCCGCCAACATAGGTGCAAATGTGCTAGCTTTGCGGATCCGTTTGCGACTCAAAAATATGAATTGTCTCGTCCCTGATTAATATTAAATAAAAAAATACCAGTTTCATCTAACCTGACTCTTCGCTTGATATTCGGTTGAGTTCACCGCGCATGCGAAATTGGCGAAAAGGTGCCTAAAGTGATTTCCAACAATGGATGGTTTACGGATTCTTGCCTATGAACGAACCTAAATGCAAGGTCTGAAACCGCTTAAAACATTCGACCGCCTATCGATCAGTTGAAAAGTTTCAAGTTGTTTCCTTGGTGGTGGACATCGCGTAATATTGTTTAGCCATGTCGAGGACGACCAATGATTCGCAAAGCTTTATGGAACGATTTTCAAGAATCGAATTTTATGTCTAACTAATATTTGTTCGGTAACTTGACGAGGCACGTTCAAGAAACAATAAATGCAACTATGTGTTGAGTAATCAGAATTCGTACCAAGGCATTTAGAGCGTCCTTACATGTTTCATATATTTCGTGCTTTCCTGCATAAATAACAACAACAGTTGTTGTTAGTATCTTTTATCGGAACACTTTATGTGCAGAAGAGATTCTCGTATAAATACATTTTCTCTAATATTATTTCATATGTTCCTTAATATTTATTGCTTGTTTTTATTTTTCATTATATATTTTTTGATACTTAAAAATTTCAATATTTCATGGATTATGTTTTACTTTTCCATTTTTTCGAAATTTGTCCAGTTTTGTTTATATCATCTATTTTTTTACTATTATTATTATAATTATCGTTATTTGCAGTACATATCTTTTACTCTCATTCACATTTACGTTCTCTCAAAATCGCCAGGATATTAATATGAACGGCCCCTTAAACGATGCTTAAGTTGCTCAAAAATAAAGAGATGTACAAAATGTTATGTTTAAAGAAGGGAATAAGGGAGAGCTGGACGGAGAGAATATTACGTAAATTGTTTATTTGTTTAAATCAATTCGGAAAAGCAACACAATGCAGGTTTAATAAATGCTTCAAAGCATGTTTATGCTTATGCTTTACTTGGAGTTGTTGCAAGCCGAAAATTTTCATTTCCCTATTTTTTTGTTTCATAATAAATTATTTTAAAACTCACTTAAATTTCAATAAAATTTGTATTCCATTCCCGCAATAATTGCCACTTATTGTCAGATAAATAAATTAAATTTGCCTAACGGTAACCGGCACAAGTTTTCTCTCTGTTAGTGTTAAATATTTTTTATATCTTTCCTATAAAGGAATAACTAATGAATTTTGGATTCAATTTAAATTTTGCAGACTGTTAAGTGTGTTTGTACAAGACGAAGGAGAACATTTACGCTCGATATATATGAAAAATAACAGCAAACGTCTTCAATGTGTTCACTCAACATTTTTTAAGCCTTTTTCTGTTAGCTCTCTTTAGGTTAACAGTTTTAGCTTCTTGAACTACTCTGTGTGAGATAACGTAGCTCTGGTTATAGTTCTCGTCATTCACTCTGTCGAATTTCTATATTATTATGTGCTAACTTAAGAGCATTTGTTTATCTGCTAACTTTTAAAGTTATTTGTCGCTCTCTGTTATATTTTGATTTTATCATCCAAAGTTTGTTAAGTTCATAGCAGCTGTTGTTTAACGGATTAACTAAAATATTATAGCAAATCTTTTACATATAATGTAACTGCACTTCGATAAAGATAACGGTTAATAGCTACCCTTATTTTCTACCATTTCGTATTAGGCTACGAGCATTCTGTAGCTTAGCAGAAAAGTATCTAAGCACTTTTAATGTTTATGTTCCAACTGTTAACGTGTAAAGATGTTATAAAAGTCTTGCAATCACTCGCAATTATATAAAATATTCTCTTAAATGTATACGTTAGCTTATGTTAGCTAACAGAGTACGGTTTAACATAAGTTCAAATTTTAGATAAATAAACGACACATAAGTACAGAAGAGTCAAGAAGACCTTTACAGCTGCCATCGTGGCAAAATCCTACATTCGATAAGACGAAGAAGTTTCGTTGCTGAGACTTATATTTAACAGGTTTTCAAACTCAAAAAAGTCCGAGAGAATATGAAATTATTTCGTGAATACAAATTTGATATAAAACAGTTATAAAGTAAAATTTGCTTTGTGTTTACATTCTCTCAGATTGAACTGAAAATTTTATTACTTAGCGTTCCAAAGACGAAATTTTTCATATTCTTATGATAGACGTTTTTGCATATATGCATATCTAACACACACACACACACACACTTTTCATAACGTAACATGCATGTAACTTGACAGTTCCATTTAGTTAAACTGGACAACCGCTGGTAGCTATTAGGAGATGTTTTGCTCTCCATTTAAGCTGTAAATATAATCTGGACGAAAATGTGTAAAAACAATTATCTAAATATTGCTGTTAAAAGTGACAAAAACCACTGTAGAGCATTAACAGAAAAATCAAAATCCAAAAATTAGTTTCTCTAACATTCATTTATGTGGTGTTAATGTTACTGCGAAAATCTCGAATGTTATTGTTGTTGGGTACATTGAGTCTCTGCTATGAAGAAGAATTCAGCTTCATTTTATTTATTTACATTTGATGGGTTTTCTTTCAAAAATTACATTGCTGTCCAGTTTGGGAAAAATGAATTTACGAAAGCATATAAACTACGGTACATAAAATTGATGCACATTATAGGAAATACATTAACAGAATGTAATTGCGTATAAATGTACATATGTTCCATTCGAGGCAATACCAGGTGTAGTTAAACATAGTTGGTAAACATTAATGTATTTACTGTTACTTCGTAGAACATTTCAAGCAGACAACGGGAGTACAGAAAGTGCAGTTTATCTTATACTCTACGCGTTTACAAACTAACAGAATTTACACGTATATAGCATCAGCATCAGGTACCTGTTAATTTGATGGATCCGCGCTTACTAGTTCCAAAATTCTGCATAAACATGTAGATATCTTCCGATATTATATATGAGTTTCAGCTTTCGATGACAATTCAGAAAAATTACTCGTCAAATTGCCGGGTTTCAGCGAAGGCGCAGTAAGCTGCATTCATTTCGAGTTATTAGTCTTAGCTTAGAAATGGCGTTCTTGTCCTATTATGTACGAAATATCCAAATTTTTGCTGTCTCCTTGTCTTGGTATGATTACAAGCCAGAATAAATATGCTCCGCCTTTTCTACATCGTTTAAAAATGGGAAATATTCGAACATACAGATGATAGATTTAGTTTGCCCTGCATCTTCGTTGGCAGTAAAGGTGGCGATGGCGGCAGCTGCAGAAGAAACTAAAATAAGAATCTTGTTGAAGTCTTCAACGTAGTAGTTGATGGATCCGGATGGTGGCGACAGAAATACTCAATAGTTTCTTTGAAAAAAGTGTCGACACAATCATTTAAGATGATGCAAGTTATCGAAGAATGTCTATGTGTCCACTTAGCGATATCAGATAGACGTGACAAGGCAAGAGACAATCAGTCATAAGAGTTTTGATTTGCATGACTTAACAGCTTCGTCTTATAACAAAATTGCCATTGAATTGTTTTATTGTCATTGTTGTCCAGGGATAGCAGATTTGAGAGAACGCGGTCACGAGTTCTTATGACTAGGGACCATTTACAATTAATTACACAAAGCACTAGATATTCAACAACATACGAGACTTTGTAGGAATCTAACCAATCGTTCGAGGGAAAACTACTTAATGTATAGAACAAATAGATCTAGCGAAGCGCGACTTACGTATTCCAGCAGCCTGTCTCTTAATGATTGTGAGCAGTTTTACGCATTATAGTGTTTTCACGTTCTTTTTTTTTTTTTTTGGCAGCAGTGTCAAAAGGCCTGATATTGTGAACACTTTGAACACCACGAAGAAAATAAATTCGATGGTCGTTAAGTAATTCAACGACTTTTAAAAAGAAATAAGCCCTCAAAATAGCTTAGTTTTTCTCGCCCACATTGATAAACAAATGTGCAAATCAGGAATAGAGTAAATGTTCATATTAGAGGTTAAACAGAAATAGAATGGGAACAAGTATGACTCTCCCATGTGCGAGATAAGTCCTATGCAGTCGCAGCGCCGCAGGAAAGCAGTAGTTCGTAGCCTCGTAGCCTATTCTCAACTCCCCGTGATGTCCCCCCGTGCCGGGCGTAGAGCTCATGTGAAATATCTCACTAAACGGAATTGTGAAGCGGTTGGCCGTTTTCGCACCGGTTCACATGTCTGGGCCGCATTAAGTGTCCTGTACGCAAACGGCATTCGCAGCACGTTTCCCAAGCTGATTAGTAGGGAAACTTCCTGACGATTCTAACTAATATCAAAATCAGAATCCGAGTCTCACTCGTTCAGACCTCGCTTGTCGGGTGAGTGCGAGAACCTTTACACCTATGGGGGTGGGAGCATGACGAGTACGCAACTGCTACCCGCTACAATTTTGTATCTGTGGTCTTGATACATGCTCTTATATGAATAATCGAAAACAAACATACAACTAAAGTTGCTTAAAAGTTTTCCTATATTCCTGTCAGCAATTTTATCAAATATCGATTCAAAGGTATCTAAAATCCGGCACTTAGCCGGTCTTCAAGATAAAAGGCGTCTATTGCTGATGTTCTGGAAATTCTTTGAAATAGTTGAGCAAACATAAAACCCAAACCAATAAACATACATTATGAGACGGGACGTTTCGCTAACATGATTTATGCAACAAACTTGTTATGTGATGGCCATTGGATGCCATGAAACACATGGCAACAAACGCTAGATGAGGAGAGCGAAATGTGCCATCTTCGCGATTATACAGTGGTTTTGGCGAACCTAAGAACCAATATCGTGTTCAAAAATGCTTAGACCCGAGATTATTGCAATTGTATCTGTTTAAAATTCTTTCAGTGCATGATTTTCTTTTTCAAGACACCGCACATGTGTATAGTCGATAAAGTGTTTTAGTTGGCTGAGCGACGCACTAAGCTTTCCCAGCAAAAGAACTCTGCATTTCAATTGATTTAGAAGAGAAAAATGGTTAATTAAAACATTGATAACATGGCAAGAATTCGATCTTTAATTTTTTTTTTTTTTTTTAAATCCCTTTAATCAATTCAATGAGTTTCTTTGTTTAATTCCTAAATGCAGCCCAAATGATTTTATACTAATCTTAGATCTACACTCACTTTACGTAAACGCTTACAACAAAAAATGGATAGCGGGACGGATAGACTTTCGAATTTAATTAAACGGTTTGTTATAATAATTGTGTATGAGAGAGAGAGAGAGAGAGAGAGAGAGAGAAATGCATTTAAAGAGCTTACAATATTTCCTATCAAATGACAAGAATATCAAATAAAATTATGTTTTACTCATGTAGAAAATTTGCTCTAAGAACCAATTAATCATTTAAGCCAAAGAAAAGAATTACAATTTAAAACCCTCACATTATAATGAAACTCCTCTCTAACGCAAGCGACGCCCATGCCACTTACATGCGATACGTCTCGTGCATGCCAAAAAATGATCATTAATAATCCACGGCTTACTTAAAAGCAGGAACAATTTACACACACAAGTGACGAAATAATCAGACATTCAAAAAATTATAACATGTCATATAAACGTATACGCAGGCGACCTATGCGCTTGGGTAACAATGAAAAGGATTATAAAAAAAAAAAAAATAATAATAATAATAATAAAGTGAAAGACAGGCAAAGGAAAAGACAACAGATGATAACATGATGAGCTGCAGTACTGCGATCTATAATGTGTTCAATCATGAGCACAGCATGACAGATCAAAAGCAATATGTTACTTGAACCTCCCAAAACCGGGGAAAATGTAACATTCAATGAAACCATATGTAGCATTAGTTGGAGTGAGATGGAAAGTGTGATTCATATAAAAACCAATTAAATGAATGATGGTTTGTGTGTGTGTCTGTGTATATATGTAGAATAATACAAAGTGCAATAATCACATAAAGTTATAAATTGTACACAATTTTTATCAGCACTTTGATAGACAGTCTGCTGGCACAGCGGAGTTTAAATGTAATAAAGAAATTAACACTAATTGATTCCGATATATATATATAAATATATATGTAAATAGATGGATGGATGAGTGTGTGTGTGCGTGCGTTCGTTAGAATGAAATATTGATAATTGTCTCCGGCAGCTAAAGAATGTAAGAAAATGTATAAACAAATGCAGAACGTATGAGATTTAAAAAAGATGTTCTCAACGCCTGGCGTCATAAAAATCACAAATTTTCTCATTTACACACAAAAAGTTTACTACTTTGTAAGGAAAACATAAAAAAGAGAAAAGTAAACAAACACATAGTTCGCTGTATCAATAAACAAAAATTATAAATGTAAATAATGAAAAGACACACAACGTAACACACCATCTAAAAGGATTCTTAATAAATAACGCATCGTTTGTTATGTTAGCGGCAAAACTAAAACTTGTTTCTCTATAACCATCCTCCGCGATAACCACACGGGCAGATAAGTCGTTAAAAAAGGGAATCGACATTGTGGTGCATTTTTTATGCCGACAACGAGAGACTGTTCGCAGGTATATCTAGTCTGTGGTTCCGTTTGTCAGCCATGAGATTTTCTTTTTCTTTTGTTTCTTCTTTTATTCCGTTTAGATGTAGACAAGCAAGCGCTATCTATATATTTACATTAAGGCGGTTTCTTATAAGCTCAATATTTTCTAGACAAGCCAGTGTATATTCTACACACACACACACACACACACACATATTTCGAACGATGGATAATTATGATGTTATGCAATTTTGAAATTCAGGAGGGGATAAAGGGATCAAAATCCGGTTTTATTTTTTTTAAGATCGATCCAAAAGTGATCTATTAGTCAGTCTTTATGGCAGAGGCTTGTCGCTACTACAGGATGTGGGAATATAAGACAGGAATTTGTGCGTAGATGGCCCTAACAACACGTGTACGGACAAAGTCTGAAATTTGTGATGAAGAGATCGCGTTCCGTGGCACATAAAGGGCATTCGCCGATAGCATTTATCCTTTGCCCGAACGATACGAAGAAGAAAGTGTTTTTTTTTTTTTTGCATCGTACTTTATTTGGGCATAAAAAGTGGATATGTTTTCAGAAACCCAGGTCGCGGGTAGATCTAGACGCACCACTCACATTGACTGCATACCTGAAGCGCTTTGACAGAAAAAGCGATGTTCTATATTTGGTTGGATATGAAGAATTGTGTGTGTGTGTTTTATCTGTTAAAGATTGATGATGATATCCGGACTTACCGAGCTGGGCATCACTATTCACATAAATGTACGAAAATGGATTGATAACTGGTTCGCATGACGTGACACCCGCCAACAGTCAGATAATTGCGAAAGAGTTCGAGTCAGCGGTGGGCAGAATATTTTTTCATCATTGTTAAGCAACAGGTGTTTTTTGCATCGATTCCGATTCAGATTTCACAATATATTCTATATACATATCAAAACCTTCTTGACTTAGGTTGTTTGATAATTTACTTTGTTTGAGGGGCGGGCTTGCTATATATCACGATAGTCTCTCTTTATCTTAAATGGTATTTTATAACTCGCCTTAAGTCCTTTTAAAGAATTTAAACGATTTACGAGATGCTTGTCAGAGCTTGACATTACGCTTCGCTTTTCTTCCTTCAATATTTCGTGGCGAACAAGTGGAATTTATTTATTTTTTTTATATACATATATATATATATATATATATATATATATATATATATATTTGGCTTAAAATGACCTTTTTAACGGTCAATATTGTGTTGTGTAGAAAAGCGAAAAAAACAGACAAAGGAAAATCTGCAATAAATTATGATTAATGCGTCACATATATCGTTGTTTTCTGTTATTTGTTTATTTTAAAATTTTAGTTTTTAAATCCCTGTCTAAACGCTTTAATATGGTTTGTAAATATTTTTTTTTATCAAAATTCGCATTCATTTACGGGGTAATTGTATGCGATTTAATGTCATTTTCGAATTCTTGTTATGGAAAAATTCAAAACGACGTGAATTCTTCAGATTTGATTCTATGGTCAAAATAAGACATAGAGTGAAAGAGAACATTGCGGCTTTAAGTAAGAAAGTAAGGCCATGTATTGGGTTCTCATCTTGCTACGTTCTTGCTTGCTTCTTGTTTTCCCGTTTTTTTTTTTTTTTTTTTCTCTTTTTAAGAAAGCCTTTAACCAAGCAGCAGATAAATAAATGAAATCATTTTGCTTGAAAACCGAATGCCAAACGATCATTACTTGAACTAGTATTTTCGTGCCGACATCGTAAGCCGAAGTGTTAAAGACGACACACAATAATTCTCACGGACCATTAGGTCCTTTTCGGGCCTAACTGCCGCAATCCGAAGCTTAACATGACCTCCATTTGGAGTTTTTTTTTTCTCTTTTTTTTTTTTGTTGATATTCATACCCTATTAGCCCATGCTGGCTGGGTGTTGTGAAGAAGAATCGCCGTTAAGATGTGATTTTGATAAAACGGTAGTATATAGCGCACGAAGGCAAGAAGGCATGAAAAGGGCTTTAAGGCGTAAATATGAAGAAAATGAATGAAATGATTACTCGGATTACACGGGAAACTCTTGATACCCGAAGGAATTGCTTGCAAACTTTTTGTTTTTAGTGTAACTCTAATTGAGTTTATATTTCAGGTATCGGGGCAGGAGTACTACTTACTAGTAGGCTAAGTAACGGATGCTTATAATTCGCCTTAACATCACTACGACATTGTTTCGTCTGTGTCGTCTTTTTTGCTTTAATGAACGTTGGCCTTGTGCAGCAGCATAAATTACGGATTGCTTTTTAAGTCTGCTTTCTGTGTTTTTTTTTTTGTTTTTTTTTTTTTTCATCTTGTGTACCTTCATATAGATCACCTTACATACAAACACATTAACATATCGGTTTCTATTAGTCTTTATTTTTAAATGGAAGCCTGCTTTAATATTCATTTTCGTTGTCATTCGGTGTACATTTCGGGTATCGATAATGTCTGTCTGATTGTAAATGAATATAACACCGGTAACTGCACTTAACTTACATGCTATGAATGCTGGAGGTGTGACATATGTAGGATTTTTTTACTTTAAAATTAATTATTGAAATAAAAATGGATTTTTCTTAAAGGGATCTTTTTCTCAATTCGTAAAGCAATCACTTTCATGCGCTTTAGTTACAATATATTTCTTCTTCGTTACTTACACCCTTTATATATTTCAGCACTTGGTTTTATAACTTATTAACTCATCTCATATGCGCGATGATCAGACTTTGCCAGACTCTAACCCTCCCCCCCCCC
>KK502400.1:869158-914121 GCA_000688735.1 Glossina austeni
TTTTTTGTTACATTACTTCGTTTAAGCTGTGGTGCGGAGACAATTTCAAGTGCTTTGACAATTAAATGCATCGTATTTTTTTCCTCGAAAATGCACTGAAACATTTTTAAGGTTGACTTCAATTCAAAGTTCAAAGGTCATCGGGTAATCTTAAACTAATTAATCATTTTAAATCTACCATTAAAGTATTTTAAGGAAATAAAAAACAAATGAAATTTAAAATCACTGCTGGAAACAGAATAAATGTTTGTATTAGTAATTGAAGCCATGTGCTAAGCTTTTATAATCGATTAATAAGAAAACTAGAGGATTACAATAAATATTACGTCATAGAAAAATTGGTATTAGGAAGAATGTTAAACTCTACTCTACTCTACTGCTGTACGCCAATCTAATTAAATAGCTGAGCTGATGCTGAGCAATTTGGGGAACAAGAAATTCGATAATAGTTTTGCATCCTGGACGAAGAATCGCCGATGATAAGCCGACAACTGTAGTTTCTGCGAATTCGCGGCTTGCAAGAAAAATGTTTTACGATGAACGCGCTTAGCGGAAACCATATGGTGTACTTGGCGAAATTTTGCAGTGTTACGAAGGAGACGTAGTTCGATTGATAAGACATCCGTCCTTGTGCTACTTGATGTGGGTAACAATTTCCAAATTTAAAAAAGTTTTTATTGTGTAGATATAATGGTTTCGCAAACCAAGTTGTTTTTATGAATTAAAATCTGTAAATGCTAATCATAATTTCGGGCAGAAATGAGTTGTAGTTAAGCTTAATCTTTCGCTTGTTTCATGCATTCTCAAGTTCGGTGCTTATGAGCTCTATGGCGTTGTAAATGAAATGTACAGATGTCTGTACGTCTCCACCTGGCATGTGCTTTAATCAGACGGGTTGCTTACAATCATTGGCAATCAAATTTGTTGATTGAGGACCCCTCAGGGAGAGAGATAATCCTCATTGAAGGGGGCCTCGCTACCCGAACGTCCCGCAATAGAAAATGGGTGTGGGTCAAAGTATACGTCGAGGCCTATCTAAGCACCTCTTAGATAGCTCCCCGCGAAACCTTGGGGCAAGCACAGCCACCACGAATACTCCCCGAAGTGCCAGAAGTAACTAACAGCCAGGCAAGAAAGCATTCGCCCGGCATTTCGATGGGTAGTGTGCATCTTCCTGCCGGAGCAATCCTGCTTTGGACACCCTTTAACTTCTTGGTTTAACGTTCAAGGAAGAACTCACAGGAGCTATACAGCTTTGGGGGATCTCATACTGTACGCATAAAGAACTTGCCTTTGGACTATCCACACATGCCGGAAGGCCGATCCTTCACTATCCTTTCTCAAGGAAAATAACGCTTCCAAGGTTGTCATCGCACAGCACACACACCCAGTTGTGCCCCAGCCCACTCGATATCGCTGGCCCTCATGAAATATACATATGCATCTCATAATTTCGGACAAAAAAACTAATCTATTACTTGCTGCAAGTATTCTTAAATCATGTGCTAAAAAAATCGGTGTCGCTGCAGAAATTGTATATGCACATCCCCCACATCCCACTTTAGGGCAAGTATAAGTTGCAGTTTGGGATAAACTAACGCTTGTTTCATATGTTCTCAAATCGTGTGCTTATAAACTCTGCGGCGCTATACAAAAAATCTTCTTCTTCTTCTTGTCTATAAAAATTGATGATTTTGCGATGTGCTTGATGATTATAATCTGTCATCAGAGTTCATTAAAATGACAATGGAAATAATTGGTGCTTGCATGTATTTTAATCAGCGACATCTATACGGGAAAATGATAAAATAATGCACGGTATCAATGTACGCAATGTTTAATTCGATGACTTTTACCTTTCCCTACATAAACTAATAGATTTCCATTAAGTATTATTGAGTCATTCAGTGTACATAGACGCTAATCATGGGACGTTCAAAATTGCATTTTCGGCATTTATTACTGTTCGTGTTTGACTTGAAGAAATCTGCTGCCTAAACGCATCAAAAACTTTTATAAGCTTTAGCTATAAGTGATCCATCATATCCCAATTGTCTTCATTGGTTTGGACTTCAACTGTTAAAAAGTGGTGTAGAGGACAACGAACGTTCGAACACAATGAACTGCAAGCTTTATTGAACGGGAAAAGCCGATTCAAGTTTTCAAAAAACTTTCGATCGACTTAGCAATTGATGAATCAACTGCTTCTAGATGTTTTACATGCGATGGGAAAGATCCAAAAGAAGGGATAATGGCTACCACATGAGTTGACTGAAATTGCTTTTTCGGAGCGTTGCAACATCGCGGTAAAAAGCGACAAGTTTTTTATGGCATACTGTGACTGGCGACGAAGAGTGGATCTACTACGACAATCGCAAACGCAAAAAGTCGAAGTCAACAACGATGTCAACTGAGTGAACTGAATAATGTATTGTTGCAAAAGAGACCTGCACGACAACGCTCGGTTCCACAGTGCGGGAGTTGTCTAGGGTACACTGTTGCAGCTTGAATGGGTAGCTCTGCCACTCCCATCGAGCATGCAGCCTTCTCATTACCACTTGTTCAGATCGATGCAGCCATGCCTTGGCTAGCATGTGCTTTCGAATTGCTAAACAAGTGCGAAAATGGATCGATGAATGGATTGCTGCCCAAACCAATATCACTCTTTCGACACGTTAAGGCCATGTTGGCAGAAAAAAAATGGAAAATATTTTAATTAATACATTTTTGTACCAATTTTTCCAATAAACGCCTTTTTCAAGCGAAAACATATATGGAAGCATGTAATACAACAACAATAAATTGATTTAATTTTTTGAGATATTGGAATTAGATCAGCTGATGAGTGATGAGTGGGCGAAATTGAGTAGAATCTCTTTGGAGAAGCAAAACATTGTTTGTAATAAAAATTGCAAAGAAAAGCAAAATGAAATTTTTGCCTCGTTTACTTCACAAGATAAATAAATGGCTCGTACAATTCGATTTTTTTTTCCCTCTCAGAGAGTTAGGAGGCGAAGCCTCAAACACACAGGACAAATATGTCTAACAAATGTTAGATGCATTTATATGCCAAATTATGATTTATGGTCAATTTCATGGCCACAAAGATGGTCTATCAATGCACGTAAAGCCTAGACATGTGTGCATATTTTTTTTTCATTGCTTTGCCTTGCCACAAACCAAACAAAGTCATTTTCAAAAGCCGTACAGATACCCATTTTTGAATGTATAAAGTATTTGCAAATGCACTTATGGTCTCTAATACGTGTGGCAGCATTCGATTTTTATGGACCATTTACAGGATTATTGCAATGAATTACAACGTTTGGCTGTCTAGTTTCTCAGACAAAATATTTCTTTTCGCTGCCCCTTTGCTTTCTTTTTTCTTTTTTCTTTTTTCATTTTTTTTTTTTTTTTTGCTTTCGTTTCATTTTGTTAAGCAAACACTTTAAGTTCCCCTTTTACTTTCTATTGTTTCTCGTTTAAGGTACTTAAGGAAAATACAACTATGTTCAGATATGTGTGCGGGCATATGTAGTTACAATCTCTAATCCTAGCTTTAGTCCGAGAAATGTACTCACACATAGTGTACTTATTTACTTCATGCATACGTAGCTACAACATATATGTGCCAATGTAGGCCTGGATAACATTCATGCATACGGCATTAACTCGAAATGTTACCAGCTGTGGGCTTAGTTTACTATGTGGTCTTAACTGAAGGTTACGAATTATTTTTGCGTGCTTTGGCGTACAAATAGATCTTCGCATAAAATATGACTTACGAATCTAAAGAAAGTAAATGATTTCTTGTTTTCTTTTTTTCTTTTTTCCATCTTTAAGCGGAAAAATCTTGCGATGCTTTTTCAATTTCTAACTAATTAAAACTTATTCTATAACTAATACATACTTCACTTTATAAACGGTTTTAGTGCTCCTTAACTAATCTATCTAGCTTCGAAGCTTAATAAGAGTAAACTTGCTTAAGCAATGTATGCTTTTACGAAGCAAAAGAAGGATTAAATGATTTACTGAACAATAATCAATAAAAAAGAAAAAAAGAGAAAGAGAGAGCGAGAGAGAGAGAGAAAAAGTCTATAAACATTACATGTCCTTAGGTGCAAAACTCATATAGTGAAAATAGATTTGTGCCGTACATTACCTGACCACCGCTCTCCGATTGCTCTCGTGCAATGTAGAGAAAATAAAACAACAAAAAAAAAAAAAAAAAATTCAATTCAATTATTGAGCTTTACAAAATCAAATACGAGAGCTCTACGGCACACATCATTATTATCATCAACACTTGCTGAGCGTACTGAAAAAATGAAGTTTACATGTCTGTGCATATGTTTGTGTGCCTTTGAATAGACGGTACACTTGAAATGGATTATTTGAAAAACATCGTACGGTCTTTTTCACATGACCTCTTATTTACGGCAATCCTTCCTTGACCTGCTCATACGATTAGCTTAAAGCTTACTGCTTTGGAACAGAAGAAGAGAATTTTCAAGTGAATAATTGATCCTTGGAAATAAGTGCCAACAAAGCCTTTAAATTTAGAAATTACCAATCGTCAAATACCAAACAAACTCAACTTGAGATCTACATATGAAATATCAAGTCAGTCAGTCAGTCAGTCAGTCAGTCAGTCAGAGTTTCCCTAAAGTCAAAGAGTTGTAAACGATGATTAAATGATTTACGCTGTCGAACTGTCTGATTGATTTTGTTCTTCGCTTTTCGCCTTCACCAGTCACTCAGCAGATGTCCACTCTCCATGCAAGCATGATGGCGACCAGGATGGTCTATAGCTGGAGAGGGCTAGAAAGACGAGATATCGCTTGGCTACGTTTCACTTAAAAACGGAAGCATTAGGCACGATGGGAAAGACCACTCACTGCTGATAGTGTGATTGAAGAGCGACGAATCACGGTAGTGTGTCGTGTGATGTATAGGCAATATCAGAACGACGCTTGCCCTAGGTGCACCTATGCATAAGCATCACACAGTCCATATTACGCCGACACTTAAAGGTATCGAGAGTTTTAGACACACCCATGAACAGTTCTGCCTGAAAATGAAAAAGTAGGGTTTTCTGTCACGCATGAGAGGTTGTTTATGAACATTAAGAAGGGAGAAGAAGAAAGAAGGGATTGATTCTTCATAAATTCAGAGTTGATTAATAAAAGACCTCAACATTATAATTTTCGGTTTTCTCTGTCATCGGAAAGATTGTTTGTCTACCCTCTTTGGAAAAAAGTTTTTGTACCCTACACCACTTGTGGAACAGAGTACATTAGGTTTGTGTCGGCATATGTAACACGCAGAAACGCTTAAGATAGACTCAACTTTTATTATACCAATAAGCCTGTCTGTCCGTCTGCCCATCTGTGGCCTGTTCATGTAAATTTGTGTTTAAACTACAGATTGAGCAAGAAAATTTTTGAGATATTTTGATGAAATGTGGTACACTGACGTGTTTTGGCCCAGATACGATCGTTATTGAAAGTGGTTTGGCTCGGTCTTCTTTTTCAACCACTCTTCACATAATGCTTTATTTTTAAAATTTGTTAAATAGAGAAACTAGCAATTTTCCTAATTTCTCGACGAGAGCGGCTACATAATAGTATTTCGTTAGTCTGAATTGGTATGAAAAATTTGGACCGGCTGGGGAAAGTTTTTGAATCTTCTTTCATATAACGAAAACTAAAGTTGATTTGACAAAAATGAATTAATTTTCAACGCTTCGTGATGAAAACCACATCATAATAGTAATTTAAGGTAAAGAAATTAATTTTACCAAATTTGGACCATTTCGGCCTATTTTTTGGATGCTATCCCATATATGGATTTTTACGAAAATTTTTCTCTTTATGGCAGAAGCGATTAAGTTTTAATATGTTATGATGCAAATGGATCCATAATCATCATTTGATATAAACATTAACTCTACAAAATATGGACGAAGTACGCCTATTTTTAGATCATAGCTTTTATAAGGATTTGTCCAAAAATTCTTAGTTTAATACAAAAATTAACTACGCCGTATTTTGAATATATACCACAAATTTGGAACCTCTTGGGCATGACCATTCTTACCGAAAGCAAGCCTTTATACGCCAAGAGGTCTAATTTTTAATATACAGGTTCATATAAGAAATTTTGTATAAAAATGCGGTTAAATTTTTGTGTTCTATAGCAAAAATTAGAATTGTGTTGGACAATGTGGTGTAGGGTATTTAATAGTCGGCTTAGTCCGACTATAATGTTTTCACTTTTTTTCTTCTTTTTTGGGATCACGTTTATCAGTTACATTTCTCTGATTTTTGTTGAATAGCTTCGCGATTATTTTACTTTCTTTAGAGCACTTAGTTTCGTTCCGGACTGACTGCATGTTTTATTTCAAAGTTAATGAATTAAACTGAATTCTCTCCTATATGAAATCGTTTTTTTTGGGAAAAATTGTTCAATTTTTAGCTAGGCTAAAGGACATCGAAAGAAACCGTTGCTTAATTATTTTATGTTAGTCATATAACAATAATTTTTAAACTCTGCGTCTGTGAACATGAGTTTTTTTTATGCTATTAGAGCAAAGGTGGATATATATTCCCTCTGGTCAAAAATAGTGTAGTAAGTTATATCGGAACTGATTAGAACGTCGGCAAAAGCCACGACAAATTTGAGACGAAATGCTTTTTAATGAAAGGTCAATAGTTACGACCTTTATAAACTAGACGAAGAGATTTTAAATTTTCGTCTTCTTCTTCTGTATGCAAGTTGTCAGTTTTCCCGATGGCTTGTATAAATTAATATTTTTTTTTTTTTTTTTTTTTTTTTTGGGTTGTTGAGTAAAGATGGACTATGCCCGAAGTGCAATACTTTACTGGTATAAATTAATAGACACTAAGGCAATTAGATCCTTTTATTATGAAAAAATGGAATGGGGCTTAACAAGCAATCCGTTCGGCGGCGGAAATCTATATAAAGTTTCTATAAAACTTTTTCAAAAAATTTTGCAGCTTGACCTTGAGCCCATTTGAAGAAAGTAAGACGCGATAGCCGAGTAGATAAGTATCGCGGTTACCAAGTTGTTGTTCAAGGGCTAGAATCTTATTGGGGGTGGGTAAGTTGATAAAGGCACTTATCGATTGCGTGCGCATCCATTGGTGGCTGCAGCACGTATTACCTCCTTATGTTTATTTCTCTTTTCCTCCCCACCTGTTTCTAACCATCATCGTGTTGCACTACACTTATAGCGGAGATGCGCTGAGTTGAGTGAATGCTCATATTTAGAATAGAAATGAAAGAAAGAGAAGAGCGGAACGGTGCAATCTAAAGCGTATGGCTTTTTTTTTTGCAAGAGTTGTTTATACCTAAAAATAGTAACGATCAATAACGACTATCGTTAATGGCCGTAGGAACATCGGATTCTTTGCTATATACTCCTAATAAATGAATTATAAAAACCACCTTTAGTTGTTTTATGGAACACAAAGTATTTTCCTCCTGAGTATTCGGCCTGCTCTGGGTGGGGAAAAAACAAAAAACACCGGAGTCTTAAGGAAAGTACACACGTATCGGCCAGATAGACGAGAAGAACATCAACCCCTAATAAGTCTAGCAATTGAAATTTTATTTAAAAAAAAAAATCTCAATAAAATCGATACGTTCTTGTTGACTTTTGAGAAAGAAAAAAGTTTGGTTGGTTATTCAAATTTCGTTACTTCTCGAGTATAAGATGAGTGTACTGTGTTTCTTCATCTTAGCTCTTGTCTTTCTTTCGAAGACTTTTGGAGTTTATCGTTTTGCCCCTCGTGCTCTCATGAATACTTAATATTCTAACAACATAACAAATGAAATGATAAACTATTGAAATAAAACCCGTTTCTTGTAATGCATAAAATGCAATGCATACAATATAGGAAAAGGTCTGAGGCAGAGAGAGATGAGTGGAATAGAAAATATGTTTCGTGTTTAAATGAATATATCTCTCGTGTAATGCTCAAACATATAAAAATGATAATAGTTTATATATATTCTTCTTCTTATTTTTCATCTTTTTCATTTTTTTCTTCTTCGCCTTCGCCTTCGCCTTCGCCTTTGCCTTCTTCATCTTCTTCTTTTTCACATTCTTAGCTAAAGAAGAACTATCGCCAGTGGTCCTTTTAATCCAAACGGATATCATAATACAATACAATGCAATAGAATACAATACAATACATATAGCATATAGCATATAGCATATGTATATGTGTATGTACGCTGCTGCTCAACAAATAATAACGTTGGAAAGAGAAAAGAGAAAGGGAAATAAAAAAAATTTGAAATGAAATTTTTCTTTTATATTTTAAACTTAAAAACTACCCACATAAATATACGCATACAAACGCTCATACAAATAAACGTATTTGTATTCTATTGTTAGTGTATTATATATTTATTTTATATGCATATATATATATATATATATATGTATGTATATATGTATATGTGTATATATGAATATATCATAAATATAAACGATGACGGAAAGAATGAGAATGCATTACATGCAATTGTGGCATTATTGTGTGTCCTGCATAAAACGTATCATACGTATTGTGTAGACAAATATATGATTATAAATATATATATATATATATATATATATATATATATGTGTATTTGTGTATATGTGAATGCATACATGTATGCATATATGTATGTATGTATGTATGTATGTTTGAAGGAACCTATTGTATTATTTAGCTAAAGCATGCTTATAGCTATGTATATATGTGTTGGCCATATGTAGTGGTTTGTGTGAGTTTAAATAAAATGGAACATGATGATGACAACCGTGATGATGTAAAGCAACAATTGGCCGCATTTGTTTATACTTTCATCTCCAGCATTCAATAACAACCAAAGACGCAAAGGTAAGCTAAATTGATCAAAGGGTCTGTTACACACAAACAATTTGAAATGTTTTTCAATTTTAATGCATTTTATTAAAGAAAATTTTGCTCGACTTTTACTTATACACCAACCATCACTAGATTCTGTATTCTTCAACTTTTCCCTCGATCCGATTTTGACAAGATAATTTGTAATATATAGTATAGGATATAGTCTATAAGCTTTAGCTTATATTTTATTCGTTTTTACCCTTTCACAAGATTTTCTAAGCTGTTATCTTATATTCTATTCCTTTTTCTCATATTTTTATGTTTTTCTTTCATTTTATTGTATATGAATTTATTGCAGTTTTGTAGATATTTTTCAAATATGAGATTTTATATTTATATTATTGTTGTGCGTGTGCAATAAACCACAAAAGGTAATAAAATACAACAGATACGTCTTTCATGGATAAGTAGCTAATGCAGCTACTGTTGTAAAAAAATGTGAACATAGAAAAAATTAGTGGATGAAATTTAAAGAAAAAAAAATCACAAAACAGATATTTTCATCTTTTCTTTTTTTTTTTTTTTCTTCTCTTTGACTTTACGGGTGATATATATTGCGCTTAAAAAAAAAAAAAAAGGAAAAGCAAGAAAACATTAAAAAAAATTAAAAAACCCAGAGGCTTTCCGTTTTAGTTTTAGAATCTTTTACAAGATTACATTAAGTTCAATTCGTTCATTGATTGCTGCTTGTTGCTTGCTGCTTGCTGCTTGCTGCTTATTAAATAGTAAGCCTTTTGATTACGAATAAATATTGAGTGGAATTTGTATAAATAGCTACTAATCGTTGCACAATGACTTACCCTTGTTGACTTTGCGTTTCACTTGATCCAATTGATTTCGATTGACTTTCGCTGCAACGTACACCAATCTCGGGTATCAAATAATCTGCAAAGTAAATTTATGCAAAGAGTTGCTATGAAATTCCGCTTCTATTCATAATGATAAACGATTGAAAACAGAAAATATAGTAACGTGTAATAAATAAATAGTGCAACGAGCCCCTTCAAAATTGTGATATGTATTTCATTTCTATTCTTTTGTTTTTCTTTTTTATTCATTATCCGTGTTGTCATTACGCTGGATATTTCAAAGGGCATTTGGTAGAGTAAGGTAAGATACTCTAACACTAAAAGCGGATTACATTTGGTACCGATGACATTTCCACTCGAGTTTTATATCGAGTTTGTCAGTAACTAACCATTCGGTTTGTGGAATCGACGAACTCCACTTAAGGCCAGAATTGAGAGCCACGTAAAGTTCCTCCTCCTGTTCCTCCTGGTGTTCATCAACGGCTTTCCGGGCCTGGCAGAAAATCTTATTTTCTTACTCGCAGATGGCAGAACCTGGTGACTCTCGTTGTCTTTCACCAGGAGAGCCAGCAGCGCCGCAGTGCGCAACAAACGCTGCATGATCAACGACATGTCAAATCGAGACATCATAAAACGAACAGAATGGGCTCATGACAATAGGATAAATTTTACCGGCAGCAAAACATTGTGCTGTCTTTCAACGGGTAGAGGTAGTGGCAAACAAGCCCTCTCCTTTGCCGGTATCAGGGAAGAAGAATCGGCAACCATATACTCAGGGTGTCGAAAGATGAAGTCAAGGACTTAGTGTTTTTAAAGCTGTGGTAACAAATTCTTTACTGCAACCTATATCTTTACTATTTGCACTGCCTGTATCAGGCCAACAATAGAATATAATTCGCATGTGTGAGTGGGAGCCTACGAATCTTGCTTGGATACGCTCGATCGCAAACAGTAAAAGTCTCAGTTGCTCGTAGGTGTCGACAGTGTGTCCAAAACGCTCGATACTCCTGAGCATCGGCGTAGTGTGGGTCGTATAGGACGTACGTGCAGGTAGATACAGAGCAAGGTAAGAGAGAATTGTCCACCAGTTAAGATCTCTGCCAGACCTACAAGGGTTACTCAGTGTTCCCGTCCACTCGTCCTGGAGTTGCCTGTATATTGTACGACATACTACGGTAATTAGTTCTTCTTTAATCACACTGCTCGCCCTTGGAGGAGAGCAAAACTACGTAAATCTTCGAAGGACAACGAACGTGAACAACACGAATGGGCAACCGATGGAACGCGGTCCTTATTCGACCCGCCGTGTCATCGACTACGTTTAAATTTCGCATAGCAATGCTACGGCCTCAACTTTGCAAGTATCAAATGTGAAATGTTTTTTGTCCTTGTCTGTTAGACCGTAAAATAAGCGATTTAAGAGGAACCATCTTTTGGCCTCCGCCGTGATATGAAAATTAAAATTTTGACTCGTTGATGGGAAAAGTTGCTAACCCCTGATCTATAACCAATCAACCGGCAAGGATATATTTGTTCTCCTATGTAGCTCTCCCATATAGTTTTCAAATCTATTCAAATTTTGATGTTGCTGGCAAGTGGCAGAAGGTCGGGGTACACCTTAGTGTGGGCTGCGTAATGAAGTCCCCGAAAGCATTGTTTGCTAGCAGAACGATTGTGCGCTAGATGACTTTCCCGAATGGTTGAATGGTCCAAACACAAGGTGACACCTAAAGCTATATAGGATTGGGGTAAGCTCTATGGATGACAAGTCATTAAGTTGTCTAATGGGGTAAGATTTTGAGAAAGAAAGATTACTCCTAATATGATGAGTAACAGTTATCGCTTATCGTATGAATTCATTGAAGCGACGCGCCGGTGCCGTGAAGTGGCAGAAATTCACGTAAAACAAGAAACAGATCTGCCGGTCTTTGGAACAATTTACCAGAAGTGGTCTTTCTCAACGAGTCTGGAGTTTTCACTTTTAAGTCAAACGTACACCGACACTGCTTCCTCTTCACATCTCTCTTCACAATCACGTACAAGATAAATACATAAAATATTATTGCGATATTTTCTTTCACAAAGAAACAACTAATGCGGTTAACTTATTTAAAGCTAAAGGCTAAAGGCATTTTAGTTAATCATAAAATTTCAGTTTAAAGCAACTGGGATTCTGGGATGACTTCAACAAGACACTTCATATGATTGTTCGACTTTTAAATCTTCAGTTTCATCTGTTAATGTCAGTCTGCAAAGTTCTTCTCAAAACTGATGACTATTCACCAAGTTGTTTTTATATGTCCAATATTCGAAGAAATTTAGATCAGCCTATATATTATAATAATTGGTCTTTTTTTCGTTTCTATGGTCAGCCATTCAGCGGATGGCCCCCATAGATGCTGGCACGGTGAAGCTCACAAAGGGTTATAGCAAAAGAGGGGTAGAGAAAGGGAGTAGTGTTTGTGAAAGTTCGAGCTGAAAATGGAGACATAAGATACGGCGGGGAAAGACCACTGCTGGTAGGTTGTCCGGAGGGGGCAGTGAGATCTGGAACAAGAGAAGATCAAAGTAGACAAACAGGACCAAACACTAATAGCCCTCTTGATAGACAAAATTTGAATAAAGCTACGAAGAATTTAATAAAAGCAATTTCTAAAGGCAGCTGTTGGCGCATTAGAGGAATTCAAAATTAACGGACTAGATGTTAGAATGAGGCCGAAGAAAGCAAACATCTGTTGTCCTTTATATTATGTCCCTTATATTTATTTTAATACAGCTTTGCAACTAGTAGATGCTTACTATTGAATTTATTGGAAAAAGCGAGTGATTTAACGACAAGACGAAACAAGAGGGGAAACGTGAATAATGCTCATTACTTAATACAGATAAAGAACTCAAGGTATTTAAACTTTGAATTATTTGAATTTCCTGAGAGTGTCTAATTTCTCCCTCAACATGAACCCCTAACGAGATTATAGTCGGCCGCGATCGGATCTTTTACATCTGGCACCGTTGTTCGTCACGTAGCGTCGTGAGGTCCGCGATATTTAATTTGAAATAAACACACTTGGCTCGTCATGTACAGAATAATTTTCAACATTCTGTCTTACTTATCTTAGGAGTGACAAGCAGAAACCATTAAAAAAGCGAAAAAACATAACTTTGTGCAGAAGCCACCGATTTTTTCTGTTTGTCTGCAAATGTCGCACGACCATCCATAGAACAAATATGCCAGCTTTTGTCTATGGTATCTGTAGTATAAATAGTGAGCAAAAACTATATTGATAGTATTTTTGAAAACAAATAGTATCTCAGATTATGTAGCACTGTCGTCGTGTCCTTTGACCAATGTGTCTCTCTGTCAATACCAACCTCCTTGCAAGCATTTCCAACGCTTTTGCCGAGTTAAAGACTGTTTTTGCGAACAGGAGAGTATTGACCATAGACATTGCATAGATAGACAGATAGACAGACAGACATGCTTAAACCGGTTTAGAATCTGACGTTGATCAAGAGTATATATATATTCTTTATGATGTCTCTGAAGCTTCCTTCTGACTGTTGCAAGCGTTTTGCGGACATAATAATAATCCTCAGCCTTCCTCCTACATCGTAAGAAGATTAAGTAGTCAGACCTGTCTTGAATGCTTACGTTCATTGTATTTAATTCTTATTGTTTTGAAGATCGATAAACGAAGTGTAAATGATTGCTTAGTGAAGACCTTTACTCGTGTTTTGCACTGATTCGTACTACATCTTTACTATCAATTAAGAACATTAAACAAGTGATAGAAAAGTTGCTCAAAGTTGAAGATCTAAAGAAATCGAAATGGACAAATTTAATTAGCGGAACTGCGTGACCATAGGAAAGAAGGCTGGAAGGATGAGTAGTTTGTCCCAGGGTACTCATTCATATGTAAAATTTTAAATCAAATTCAAATCTGGCTTCACAGTTTTCTTTCACCCCGTCACACACAAGTGGTGTATAACGTTTAAGTGTCAATTGTTCGTGGCAGATAGAAATATACATCAGAGCCGAGACGCAAAAAAAAGAAAAGAAAAAATGTTATTTACTTGCTGCAAGTGCCTTAAAGTCTTCGATTAACAAAAAACTGTTTGTGGTGAAATCCAAGATTCGACCCAAAGCGAAGACTGCTTACCTTTCGGAAAAAAGTGTTATAGTTTGGGAAATTTCATTATAAACCGGCAGTTGTTTTAGATAAACGAAAATTTTAAACTGTTTACGACGTAAACTTTCCAAACTGTTCAATTCAGTGAGTAATAAAGTGTACAGCAAGCTTTCTTATGTTTTAATATGAAATGAAAAACTTTTTAAGATACAATGTTTGAAAAAGCTCTCCTAACTTTCCTTTATGTGCTTGAAAAAGCTTTTTAAGCGCTTTTTAAAGGATGTTTTTGAACGTACGTGAAATTTTTTATGATAAGTCGCATAATATTCGGAAAGCTTTAGTAAAAGTTATGCGTGTGTCCTTAGAAAAGCTATTGCTTATACTTACCCTTCGGCTGCTGTTGTAGTTGCTGCTGCATGTGACTGGTTGGTATAAATTCCTCATGTTTTTGGTCCCCTTTTTCTTCATAGTTAAGCTTATACTCCGAATGTTTACGCAGTGACATTAATAACGATTGCGTACGTGGCGGTATTTCCGGTGGCGCTGGCTCTGGTGGTGGTTCACCGTCATCATCATCATTTAATTCATCAATATTTCCTCCGCCCCCATCCAATATAATGGAAGTGTCAGCCGAGCTATCCGCTGCGACATGAGCTTGAGCATATTCACGTAATTCCATTTGTAGTTGTTGTAATTTTAATTTTTCACGTTCCGAGCGACCAGTATTACTAACAGTAGCATTACTATTGGAAGACGTGCCACTACTCGACGTAGTCATACCGTTTGAACGATTTAAAGGACGACCGTTTTTAGAACGACGCGTTGATTGAGTTTCGCGTACGGAGCCACCGAAACTATTGGCCAACGAATTGGCTGTGATCGGTAACATGAACGCACTATTTAAAATCCCGTTGCCGTAATCAGAGGAATTTTGTAAACGATCTAACATGATAGCACTACCCGATAATGATAAACGATCACTAACCGAATCCGAATTTGATTGTGAATCGTATTTCGAGTTTAGGAAAGGATTTGTACTGCGAGCTGGTTTCGTGGGTGTTGGTAAAAATCCACCCAAACTTGTTGTTATTGTAGAATTATTGGCATCCAAATATTTATGATTGGCAGTTATTGTTGTTGTTGCACTAGTGGACGACGTTGTTAGTAACGTAATGGTAGCAGACGTATTGGCAGTCTTTGACGGCTGATGATGTTTTGCAGGTGAACATAATGCAGTGCTTTGTTGTTGGGGTGAATCGTTATGTTGCTGTTGTAGATGATGTAAATAATTTGGTGTGTCGTTGGCATTGGAGGATGAATCACGGTTTTTGCTACACGGATACTCACTTAACCGCGAAAAGATCTCTTCATTTTCAAGATCGGAAGTGTAATTATCCATATCTGTAAAACCAAAATAACAAAATGAATAAAAAGAACGATAAGACGAACGCAAGAAGCGCATGCGAAAATGTTTTGATCTATTATTTTGATCTATAAGTAAGCATAGTCAAGTAAGGATAAATGAACGAGGGTCGAAAGAAAGTTTAGATATAATAGTGTATAGCGTATATAATCGATAATAAAGTCTTCTTCTTCTTTTATTTTTTTAATTCCTTAGAACTGTAAGCAAATTACAGGCAATGTCGGTTCGCCTGATCGCTTATGACTTGCGAAGTTCTAAGCTTCACATAAATCGAAATAGAGAACTGAGCGTATCAGATATCGCCGAACGATTGGTTATTTAATCTCGAATCGAATCTCGAAATAACTTAAATATCTGCCTGAGTGGCCGAGTAGGGAAGAGTCTCGACTAGCAATTCAAAGGTCGTGGGTTCAAATCTCAAGTGCGGTAGAGTTTTTAATAATAATAATAATAATAAGCCGAAAGCCTTAGATGCTAGTGCTTTAAGACTTTAGTCTTAGAATTTATTCTCTGGCTAAATTTGTATAATAATAATAATAATAATAATAACTTAAATATTTTTAACAACGAAATCAAAAAATTTTACATTTGATAAAAAACTATTTCTTTTTCCATTTGCGATAACACTGTGAAAAACGTGCTCTTTGGAGCATGAAATTAAATAACGGTGAGCCGTTTACTAAGGACTTTTGGGGTACTATTAAGAGAAAATTGCTGAAAACAAGTATTGGATTTTTTATTGACGATAAAAATTCAATTGCTATCAGATCGGATGATAAGAAGTCTTACTTTATTGAAGAACACTTTTCATTGAAAATATTCGTCGTTTGAGCCTTGGTAACGATAATGTAAATACTTCCCCCTTATCCCTATTACTGATACATTTTGTTATGGCATTGTTGGCTGTCAGTGCCCAAACTTAGCCCGAATAGTAAGGAGTTAGTTCAATCGTGCATACTTCACGCTTTTATCTTGCGTGCTAAAAAGTGTGGTAACTTCATGCCGGTTCATGTTTTATGCTGACAAACATTTCGTAATTGCGTGGCACGAAGAAAGTCTAAGACAAACAGTCGTGCGACAATTCTGAGAGCAGTTATTTTCTGATACCTTCGTACTCGCATATCCTGGACTTGTTGTGTACAGACGATGGTAAATTTCGGTGCGTTTATATACTACTTGGAAGGATTTAAGATACGCCCGGATTAGAATCACTTTCTGTCTGTCTGTCGTAATTCTCTCCATGGATTTTTATGCTCGACTTACAGACCGTAATTTTTGAAACATTTCAACGAAATTTGATACACGCACGGGTTTTGTTTCCAAGAAAAAATTTGAATGGAATCATTTTCACACACGCTCATCACATGATAAAATAGTCATTGCATAGAAAACATTTATAATTTCTCGACAATTGAAATTTTTAATCGGTGTCCCATATAGTTACTTGTTCCTAAGGTGTTCGTAAGCGTTTTTACGGCAAAGAGGCTTCATCTCTAATAGTCTACAACCAAAGTTTGTCCGCAACAGTGATGCGTATAAAAATTAGTTGAACCAAATTTGCATCAAATCGTTCACTTCTTCGACCTCACACCGTATAAGAGCCCTCAAGAATAGTAAGGCTCTCTATGACCAATGCAAGCTAATTTTTAGTACTTCTTGAGGAAAATACCTGAAGAATAATAAGAGAATTAATTTTGCCAAATCTGGACAATATCGATTCACATCTGAAGCCCTCTCCCATTTAAGTGTTCTTTTGAAATGTCACTCTTCACATATAAACAAAGCATAAAATTTGTAGAAATTTTTCACAAAAATAAAGAAGAAGAAGAATTTTATTAAATGAAGTAATGTAGAATAGTTGAAGGCTACCATTGCCTGCCTATAAAATTTGTTGTTGCTTAAGATTATTGAAATAATTCAAGGAAAAAATAATAATATCGAGAAATAAAAATTGGTGCGGGAGCCTTCGTGACTTAGTTGGTTAAAGTGCTTATCTAGTAAAAAAGAGATCATGAGTTCGGACCTCGCGGGGGCCTTTTCGCTTTCTTTTGATTTTTTTCATTTTTTTAAGCCATCAGTGTGAAAATCGATGCTATCCATAATGGTTTCGATCAAGAAAGAGAGCACCCGAAGAGTTCTATGTCCGACGAAGGCAACTGTGTATCTTAGAACGACTTCATTCTATCACTATTCGACTATTCATTCAATCATTCGTTCCGTAATTCTCCAGGAAGTGTTTACCAATTTAGTGCATGTCTTGGCGCAGCGGCCCTAAGCGATATATATATGGAATTAATTTAGTATTTCGACTTTCTAAATTGGTATGGAAAACTTGCTTTGGCGAGTTTAGTTGTTTGAACCGCCTTTCATCTGAACTTTCGAAACAGAAAAAGAAATCTTTGGATGGTAAAAAGCTAAAATTTTCAATATTTCATCGTGAAAATTGGTTCATAATAGTAAATTGGCAAAGAAATCAACTCCATCCAATGTGGACGACATAGGCCTATTTCAACATCTCGCACGGAATGTGAACTCTTATGTGCCAAAAAGGCCTAATTGTTGATGTTTAATGATTAACGATTTTCATTTATTGACAACTTGTTAATTAGTATTTTACTTATGTGACGAGCTCCTTGATATAATGAATATTTTTTATTGCCAAATTGTAAATTAGTTCTTTAGCTATGCGACGAGCTCCTTGATGTCACAGGTGCATTATTATCAAATTTAATAATTTCCGTTTTTTTTTTTTCTGTTTTTTTTTTCTCTTCATAATCCAGAATTCAATTAGTGTCGCTGAAGCTTGAAAATTTTATTTAAAATCTGATATAGCGGATAAAATAAAATAAAGTTATTTTTCATCATGGCTCTAATCTTTGTGAATCCTCTTATCACTATAGCTGACTAATTGAAAAAGATTTTTTTTTTTTTTCTCTTTTTAATATAAAATCTGATCATCCACTGGCATATACATAGATTCAGGTACGGAAACAATTCATGACAATGACCACAAGCATTCTTTTGCTTATGGTCACAACTACTATTGCTGCTACGGCAACGGCAAAGTCAGGCGCATGTTGTTCAAGGACAAACACATATAACAATAACATAAATTCATAGATATGTAGTAGTAAAGGGATGAACTGGTGGACTAAGTTTACCAGAAGTAAAAAAAAGAAAAAAGAAAAAATAAAAAAATAAAAAAATAAAAAAATACAGAATAATGAAAAGACGAAAAAACAGCGACAACTTACTTGCCAATTGCTGACTTTGCAACAAGAGCTGGGCCAGCAATTGTGTATCGAATGCTGAGGTTTGACCCGTGTTCTGATACTCATCCTCACTGCTGCTATTATAGCCATGACGACTATGCCATTCAGCTGAACGTTGCCGCCGCATCTTTTCACCACCACTAAAATAATACTCACTACCGCCGGCACTGCCGCTGACACCGCTACTGCTGCCGCCACGTTTACGGCCAATTGTACCGGAATGGCTGGACATTTTGCCCACTTGCTTATATTAAATTGTTACAAACGTCCGTCCTGTTTGCACTGGCTTATCTTGTATCAGTTTATTACGGTGCAAAGTCTCTTTATAAACGGTAGATGAGAAAGCCTCCGTTGTGTGCCCAATGCACATATGAAATGATCTCCTAGATAATGGCCAGAGCTTGTGGTCTGATTTTAATGTTTTCTTTCCCATGTAATAGTATTTGATTTATATACAGCATGGGTCGCATGGTTATAAAATGTGTTTTCAACACTCTTTGCTTCCTGTGCTTCTTTGTCTATTGTCTCTGTGTCGGTTATGCATCGTAGCTGTAAAAAAGAAGAAAAAGAGAATTTATTATTTTACATATATTTAATTAATTATAATAGTTCACAATCACATATATGACGACCATAAGCAGTCCTTTGAGAATTCTATGAAAACTAGTTTCTATGTCGCCTGGATAATAATTAATAAAACTAAAAATAAATTAAAATAAAAAGAGAGAAAGGAAAAAGGAAAAAAGATGAAAAGACAAACGATAGAAAAAATCTCTTTTAATAAACCATAAACTATACTTAAGTGTCATTTGTAATAGCATTCTTACAAATGTACAATGCATGCATGATACTCAAAGAACAATTGTAGTACGTGTCTGCCATTAGATATCAAAAATATCTGCAAATTATATTTTTTACGTTACATCAACAAATAATTGTGATTTATGGCATTATTCTCTCACCTAAGGGTTTGCATTCGTTATTTTACACACACATACACACACACACACACACACGCACACACAATAGCTTTTGTTCTTTCTTAGGCACGAAGGGAAAAAAAAAGGGTTCACTTTTTATTCCCTTACTACAGACAGAAAAGATTCATGTCACAGTTATTACGGAGTAGTGTGGTTTGAAAATAATAGCTAATTATCAACTAATTGTGATAGCAATATATTTCTGTTATTACAGTTTTTGTTGTTTTTGTTATCGGGGTTGTTTTCAAGTTTCCTTTTGTTTTTTTTCTTTTTCTTTTTCTTTTTCTTTCCTTCTTTTCAAGTTTCTCTTTTAGACGTCGCCTCCACTTTTGTACAAGCAGAGAAATATTAATTACTTGCTGTTTAAAAAAAACAATTTTTTTTTTTTATTTAATTACGCGAATATTATTATCAGTCAGATCGGAAAAAGAAAAATATTACAGTTTAATCAAGACAGAAAATTAATAAATAAAATTTTAACCGCTTGCGTAGCTGAATAGCCAAAGCATTGCGACTAATAACTCAATGGTCGTGGGTTCAAATCTCAAGTACGGTAAAGTTTTCAATATAGGCAAGCAGATGATCAAAGTTATCGGGCAGCCTTTAAATCAATACTTTGTGTATTTTTATATACAATATATAGACAATAAATAAATAAATAAATAAATAAAATAAAAGCAAGTAAAAAAATTAAATTCGGTCGCGATCGAATCTTTTATATCCATCACCGTTTACCCCAAAAAAGGACAAAAGAAGTAAAAGAACAAAATTCTCATGCTCTATAATATGTAGTGGGCGCGGTTGATTTCCTCTGTTTTCGAAAGAAAAGTTTTCTCCTGGAGGCATGCGGGCGTTGTAGGCGTGTCCTTTGAAAAGTTTAGGTCAATTTCAAATTCTTTTGCAAATTTGTAGGCGATATCTTCATTTTCGCTAACGGGAGAATGTTTACCACAAATAGTACACAGTTACGCCAACAGACAGATGGACAGACGAACAGACGGATTTCTTTAGGTACATTCCAAACTTGAAACTGACCAAGAATTGATATATTTTGCAAGTGTTTCGAAGCTTTTTTCTGCGTGTTAAAAAAGTACTGAAAAGACAATAAAATTTCGATACACTATTATAATGGGTGGGTGTGGTCAACTTTTTCCATTTTTGTGCACAGGTGCTACAGCTTTAACACACAGAATATGCGTTCAAATTTTTGTACATTTATTTGCTATAGTTTATGAGTAATGAGCAAAAAACCAATTTTCCATTCCCTTTGAAGAACAGAGGTGTTCTCAGCTTATGTGGTGCTGTGGGTGTGTCCTTTGATCGACTTGGCCCATTTCCAAAACCATTCTGCGTGCAGGAACTTTCAAGTCCATAGCTTCATTTTTCCGGCCAGGAGAATGGTTACGACAGACATTACACAGACGGTCAGACGGACAGACGGACAGACGGACGCACGAACGTGTTTAAATCGACTTAAAATTTGATGCTGATCAACATTATATATACTTTGTAGGATCTCTGACGCTTCCTTCTCGGCGTTGCAAACGTTTCGACAAACCCCTCATCCTTCGGTGATAGGTATAGGAACCCTTCTATATATATGTAATTTAACATGAAATGGAAGCGTAATTCAACTGCCATTAAACAGTGTTGGAAATTATACACTGTATGTGTCATACAGTATGGCGATGAGAGAATGCTTGAGAATATCTTTGAGGCAATGGCGTCAGCTGATTGAAATCATTCTTGCAAAGAACTTCGATATTTTGGAAGACATTATAACTGCTGCTGGACAAAGATTAAAGTGCAGAACCAAATGAATAATTTATCAAAACCATTCTTGTACACGGTGGACTTTGTAAAAGTGATGCAATTTACGCATAATTTGCTTACAAGAGTTTGAATATTTTATGCTAGAAGAAGAAATAGTCGTGGGAACTGTTACGAGACATGGAATGTGCTCTTTGCCAAGTGTACACTTTTGACTATCAAAATTCAATGGTCTACATTTTATCAATCCTTGAAGTTTGCCTTAAGAACCTGAAGCACTTGGAAGGCCCCGCTTCTATCCCGTGACGTTTTGTTATAGGATCGAAGTCAGAACACAAGAGTTGTCTGCAGGAAACAATCTATTTCTGGTACTCTTTTCCCATCGCTCTCCATACTTGCATTTTCGAATCGAATATACGCGTGGGCTTCCTTCCGCCTTTTTGCTTCGATCTATAATTCTTCTTGATCATGACCGTGGCCGGATGTATAGGGGAGATATCGTGAGTGACACGTCAAATGTATGAAGAAAAAAGAGCTGTCTATAAATAACCCAATTCCCCTACGCCAAATGTTCAGTGCGTCTGCAGGGAATATTTTTAAGTAAATTGCAATTGTAACCGATTATCTCGCCTGGAATCCGATAATAATACATTTCTTGTACAAATGAGAGAAAACGGGCATTTTTGAAATGAATTAAATATTGCGTTGTCTAAGAATGATCTCCATCAGGTGGTTCATTGAAAGCATTGCATCTTTCGTGTATAGGATTTTTAAAGTTCATCATTTGTTCACCGAACGTGAACAGTTCATATCAATGGACACGAACAAAATATATTCCAATAATTTATAGAAAATAGAGGTAATTGAATAGAGGAAAATTGTTTGCATTTTGCCCGGTTCCACATATTTCGCTTATTCTTAATAAATCAAAGAAAAAATTATACAAAAGTTGAAAAAATTTACTTTGCCCACCTGTTTTATGAAGAATCGACATTTAATGTTTTATCATTTGTTAGCCACCATCGAAGAAAGTGAAGTGTATTCGTTTTGTAAAAATGTCCACAAATAGATCCAGAAGTAAGCTTCAGAGACCGCCTAAAGTATACGTATTCCTGATCAACATCAAATTTGGAATCGATGTTAGCTTTTAGGTCTGTCCATCTGTTAGTCTTTCTATATGTTCGACTGCTCGGCTGTCCATCTATCTCTGTCTGTCTGTCTGTCTGTCGTAAATATTCCCCTGATCGGAAAAATGCACAATATTAGCTTCAAATTCGACAAGCGGGTATAAAGTTTTTGCACGCAGGCATATATTGAATTGATCGCCCAAATCGATCAAAGAGCATGTCTATAGGAAAACGTGAAGTGAAAGCATCTCGGTTGCCGGAAATAAAGAAATGAGAATGTAGTTCACTTTTTGTAAACTGCATATTCGATTTCAATGAAAAGGTGGTGGTGGGTTTAAAAGATTTGGCTGCTCTTGCATATCACTTTCTATGCTTTTTTATACCCACCACTGTATGATGGGGGGTATACTCGTTTTCTTTTTTTTTTAACGTAACTAAGGAATCAAAAGGAAGCTTCAGACACCTTATAAAGCATATGTATTCTTGATCAGCGTGAAGTTCTGAGTCGATTTAGCCATATCTGTCCGTCTGGGTGTTTGTTGTTGGCACTGTCCTAGTGGCAAAAATGAAAATATCGACTTCAAATATTGGAAGAAACATTGGAAGTTCTTGCGCGCATGTTGGTATTGAAAATGGGCTAAATTGGTGGGAGCAGAATCCCGCAGGGGATCATAAACTGAACTGAAAATTTATAGGTTTTTGCTCGTCTCTTTAGAAGTTATGCAAGTTCGAAGGCTGAAATTTTCCACATTTACCTTACGAAACAGTCTACTCTTTACATGCGAAAATGGAAAAAATCGGCCATGCCCACGAAAGGTTACAATTGGTTAAATTATCGTTTTTTCCCCTTTTTGGAGGTTATTTTCTTGTTTATCATAAACCAAAAAAGACAGAATGCTTAAAAGTATTTTGCACATTCCTTTGCCTAAAAATGGGTAGGCACCGCGGGTACTTTTTGCTCAATAATGCCAGCGATATGGGTATCAAATAAAAGAACTTGGGGAACAGAACGCGAAAAGCATAGTGGTGGATATGCGAGATTCCCCCGCCCACGCCAAATATAATTTTTTTACTTGTTGTGTTATAACATTGCTGCTATTCTAGAAGTTGTGGAAAAACTGTCTTCTCTTCTCTTCTTGAGATTCTCTGTGGAGCAACTGACAAGAAAAAAAAAAAAACATGAAAAATAAAAAAAAAATCTTGAAAATTGTTAAACTGTCTCTGGCAGTTAGGTTTCTTAGGACGCTCACAATATAATCTACAAGTGTACTGAAATAAAAAGTAATTTTATTTGCAATCCGTTACCAATTAATTGTTAAAATATCTCGTAAACCGTAAAGACTAAGTAAAATTAAATATATGATTGATCCATTTAAAAAAAATGGGATAGCAATCGATGGATAACCTTATTATGCTATAAGAGGAAAAAAGAAGTTTTCTGCTTTGTGATAGACGTACTCGTGTCTAACTCTAATATCAAATCAAACTATTCTCCTCCTTTCTTGATAAGCAATATATTTAATAAAAGACCATGCAGGTGCAGTAGGTTTTTTTTTTTGTTTGTGGATTAGAAATCAAAATGAAAGCTATTTTAATGCTTCAGAGAAGTAGGCATAAATCTATACGTATAAGTACAATGTTCCCACATTTTAACAGATTTTTTTCTATTTTTACATTACCCATGATGGGATATAATGGAACAATTATACGTGTGTTGTTTGTTGCTCATGTATGCATGTTTTCGAAAAGTTGTGTGTAATTTAGAAAGCAATTGAATGTTTTGAATGACACAAACAAGCACAAACGCACACGCACACGCACACGCACACGCACACGCACACGCACACGCACACGCACACGCACACGCACGCACACGTATAGATCCGAATATAAATTTACCTTCGAAGACGTATACACAGCAATAACAACAGTTGGTGTAAAGGATAAATAACCGAATGTCGACTTTTCAACCATCATATAATCATAACAATAATAATGATAGTAATAATAATGATGATAATGATGATAATGATGATGATGATGATGATGATGATGAAGACAATGACAGCAATCGTAGTAGTAGTAGTACTAGTAGTAATACGAGTTACATATTACGATTTCAGGTAGACTTTCTCAAACATAAGGACACACATATGTGCTTACACAAGTAAACATATGCATATGTATGTCTATCAGATAATCATGCAATTGAATTATGTGCTCTTTGTGCTCTGATGAGATATTTAAGTAGTCATCAATGTATCCTTAAAAGTATTTTCAGTCTTAGTAAAAGTAATCATTTCGAAATTTTAATATATACATGCGTACGTGAGTGTGTGCGTGACTTGACTTTAGAAAATCTATATAAATTACCATTACTAGGGAAGTTTGTTTGCCTTTTGTCTTTGCCAACTCTACTGAATTTTGCATAACATGTAATTTATTTAACAAAATTAAGCACGTGTATGCTACTGCTTGTAGAATTCTCAACTATCTCGCTCTCTCTCTCTCTCTCTCTCTCTCTCTTTTTCTCTTTTTCTCTTTTTCTCTTTTACTTCCTCGCAACGATTTACACATGTTATACTATAATATATTTGCAATATTGTTGAGGTTCGTAAATCCTTTAATGTCACATTAATGCTATAACCTTTGGCAACCTGACTAATGAGTTTACCCCCGAAACTAATTTTATGCAAAAACTAAAGAACCTGTAAATCTGTAATGCAAACACTTAAAGCTCTTCACCGATGGCTGTAGACGCGTAAGTGTGACAAATTACGAAACAGTCGCAACTGACAGAAGACAAACATCATTTCATAGATGAAACTAAATTAGAAGCGTTTCACCAGCACTAATAGACTAATAAAAGTAAAAGATTTTCAGGTGATAAATCAAATATATATGCATATATATATAAATATATATATATATATATATAATAAGAGGCGCACTGATGCTATTTAAGCATAGCGTATTGGAAATTATTATCATTACACTTTTGATTTCCAATGAAAATTGAAATTGCAACGCAAGTTGACTTGCACGCATTTACCAAAAGATTTTAGAAACCTTTAATTCTATTGAGGTCAGGTAAATAGTTAAGCAGATTGAGTTCTTAATCAATAAGAAAATGTACAAAATCCAAACTAACTGATTTTATGCATAAGCATTCATTCGACTTGGAAGCTAAAGAAAACATACAACACGCATTTGTACCTTACGCTTGAATTCTCCTCTAAATTACTTTGCAAATGTTTAGATTAATTACCTATAGTCGATAATAGATTATATATATATATATATATATATATATATATATGTATATATATATAACTCGTACGTAAAGATAAAACAACTTTCGATTCGTTAGAGTGAAATGTTCTACTCATCCAAGTTACTAGTTAGATTATCTAGCATTAAAAATTTCTTCAACATTCTGTTTTATTGGCAGTTTTCTAAATGCATTAGAATACAAGAAGTAATAGATTAATGTGGAGACGACTGTCTCCATTGAAGTCGCAATTATCCTATTATATATAAATATAAGAATTCCGTATACGTTTTTATATTTTACACTACTTGTCGTACATGGTATGTTATGTTCGTGTCGCTGTTTACATAGCAACCAGAAAGGTTTTGTATGCACTCGTATTTAATTCAGAATCATTTTTCGAATCGACTTTATCGAGCATATCTGCTCGAATGCCTATTTCACGTGGATTCGCCTACTACTCTGATCGAGCCGCATTTCGCCATTTTCGAAACAATGGAATAAAATTCCGTGGAATAGTCGATCTTAGCCGACTTTAAGCTTTTAACTTGTCTTGATGCCTAAATTAATTATAAAGGATTAAATACGTAGCATAGCGTCTTGTTGCTCAATGGAAAAATTATTAGAGTTCCTGCGCGTAATAAAGGGTGTGAAGAAGCCGCTATACCCAAAATAGCGATTATTACGCTAATAGAACTTTTCGAATTTACTTGAATGACATTTGGTTTGTAAAAACCGCCCAAACATATCAACGATTTACGCACGACGTCCTGAAAGGCCTCTACATTCACGATATTCCTATCGCTTCTACACACTTGGAAGAGCATGAAGCTCTTAGTCGGTTGCACGGTTCGAATTCGGGAATAGTGAATCATCTTTCCAAATCCACCATGTGTGAAAGTAATTGAAAAATACTTGCTATCAGAAAACGTACAGGGTTTTAGCCAACTTCTTAGTCTAGTCTTATTAATTCTTATCGAAAGTTCATCTCCAAAGCAGCTGAGACACAGGCCCTTCTTCATGATTCAAAAAAAAAACGTCAACAGAAGAACCACAAACGAAAAATTGTTTGGGCAGATGAACTTAGAAACGCATTGGATCGTTGCAAAAAGCAACAGTTCTAGTTGAACCATCTCTGTCACGTTGGATTGGCGCTTCAGATTTTGGTATGCGAGCAGTTTTGAAAACAATATCGGTTATCGGTTGTAGGGAATCGCTTGGATTTTTCTTCAAGGCCGTTATAGCATGTGCTATAGATCAAGAACTACAAGCAATGCGTTCTGCTCTTAAGTATTTCCAGTACTTCCTGGAAGGTCCCACGTTTACCTATGTCTATGCAGATAAAAAACCTCTTGCGTTTACTTTCTGTCAGAAATTTGAGAAAGCTACGCCAAGGCAATTATGTCAATTGGGCAGTATTAGAAAGCATAGTGCCGGCATTACATAGATCAAAAGAGAAAATAGTATAACAACTGATTCCCTATAACGAATTGAAGCTATTTCTATGCCCGGCAGTATTGATTGAGAGTTAATGGCAAGAGATTAAGAATCGGATGAAGAAATAGAAAATTTACTTCAATCCTTATCACCCGTCCTTGTTTTGAGGAAAATCGAATTAGAAAATTCAAATCTGGGACTTCTGTGCGATCGCACTAAATCTGTTATATGCTCATTCGGGACGCAAAAATTTCGCAGAGAAATATTGGTTATTATGCCTAACTCGTCACATTCTGCTTCGAAATCTTCAATCAAAATGATTACTGAACGATTCGTATGGCCATCAACGGCAGGCAGACATGGCAAAATGGATCAAAATTCAGAGACATACCAAGACGTCAATCGTTAATATAGAGATACCTGAAGAAGGTTGAAGAAATGCGGAAGCGTCGATCGAAGCTTTCCTTGACAGCTGGATTTGTCGATTCGGTGTACTCTACCCAAATTACAATCGATCAAGGCAGACAGTTTGAATCCTATTTATTTATTTCGATAATTCGCTGAACTGCTTGGTTCCAAAGTCGTCCATACAACATCACATTATCCACAAAGTAACGGTCAAATAGAAAGACGGCATCGAACTTTAAAGGATTGTATGAAATTTCACACTGATACAAAATGAACGGATGTCTTGCCATTGCCATGTACTGCTTGGGTTTCGCACTTCAGTAAACCCTGACACTAGTTACACCGAACCAGTTTATGGTACAACTTCGACGAAACGTGCAAGCTTCCAAAGTCGGTCGATGCGGAAATACATCTTCGTATGTTTCTCGAGATATGTGCTTCTAAGGAACGTTTCCGTATTCAAGCCTTTACAACATGACCCTACAAAGACATTAAACGAACTGAGAGAACGTTTGTAATGAAAGTCAACAACACAGAAAAAATTTCTGAGAGATTGAAAGCAGCGGGAATCGCTCAATAAATTGATGGTTCACGGAATGTGGAAGGACATGAGAAACACGTAGGAATCAATATAATCTTTGCAACCACAAAGTTATACGTTTCAAGGCAAGTTGATACTAAAAGGGAATATTGTGGGGATTCATAATAGTTTTAAGATTGATTTTAAATGTGTGTTACGGAATATTTCTGCTGTTGGAAGTGTTTGTTGCGTCACTATTCTTAATTAATAACAAGTTAACGACAGCATAAAGTATACAGACTGCTCCGTTGTCCAATGTCGATAATGGCCGTTTTTGAAGGGCTTTTTCTAAATAAATTTCTTGCCTTCAGTCTGCGAGAAATTAATTAAATTTAATTCTATATGCAAGGTATTCGTATGAAACAAGCTTTTCAAAAATATCTTAAGGGTTATACGCAAAGTCGACATTAGCCAGTTACGCGATATGTGGACTTCATCGTAGTGAGATTATTAAGATTTCGAATGTAAATCTAGAGTATCTTCATTGCCATAAGAATATCTTATCATAATTATTATTTTATTGGCATGAAACACGTTTCGATTGTGTACATTTTAATTTTAATTCTTGGCTTTACTATGACTCGACCATGATTCTTGATTCTGTCTAATTATACACCACACTATTTGTAGTACAATTTTCCGCGGATGTGTACTATAGACCCAGAAGGACTGGTTATGTACCGATTGATTTCGAATCACTTTCTGAATTGATCTAAGCTTGTCTATCTGTCCATCCGTTTCTTTGTCCGTCCGTCCATCGTTTATTCTTGATAGAAATTGGTACATCGACACGTTTTGGGCTAAGTATAAACGTGGGGTGGATATTGGTTCGCATCGGGCCATTTTTTCAAACGTTTTCCATACAACATCTTATTTTTAAAAGTCGTTATGTGATTGACAATATGGAGCGATGTGGTGTGGGAAATTTACATTTTTTTTTTTAATTAAAATATCATCTGACTTTTCATTGTGGCAATAACTTTCATAAATTGATGATGAAATGGACAGACGAAATACCGTTAAATAGTAGTTTTAGTGAGAAAATGTATGCACAAAAGGCTTTAAAAGTGAACAACGTTAGGTAAATAGTTAATAGCGGGCGGAGGTTATCGATTTCATACGGATGAAACGATTGAAGGCCAAAGCTTAGTTTCGAAATAAAAATCATTAAAATTACTTTGCAACGAGAGGCGACTGGCGACAGGCTTTAGACTTTGGAATTATCATTTTTAGTAGATATGCCTAATTAGTCACTTAAATGAGCTAAACATGCGTTTATAAGCCAATAAGCAGCCAATAAGCTAAAAAATAAAAGCCTTCGAAGTCAAACTATTATTGTGATGTTCTCAAATTAATCAAAATATTTTTATGTACATTTCGACACTTTGGCTACAAATGGTTCTTTAAAAAAAATGAAATTAGTTTTTATATATTAATTTTTTTATTTTATTTTAATTATAGTTTATTAGCCGATAGCAGTTACGTTTCATTCAATTCAATTCGATTCGCTTTAATTGATTTAAAACGAAAAAAAAAAAAAAAACTTAAAACTAAAAACAAAGAAAACACTTAAATACTGCGAAATAAAAATCTGGGGTAAATAATAAAAACAAAAAAAAAAAAAATCCAAAATAAATACGTAAAGGAAACAAAAAAGAAAAAACGAAAAAATATGTAAATAAAAAAAAGGGGAAGCAGAAATCGGTCAGATCGGCCGCCATAAGAACGAATAATAAATTAAAACGTTATAGTTCACCAAGTGTAACCTTCAATACCGTACACCGTTTCGCCTAGCACACGTTCATCTGTTCCTCACCATAAAATACCAATAAATATATTTTGTTGCCCTATCAAGACTTATTTCCTATTAGAAATTGTGACATGAGCACAGAGGTCCACAGTGAGTATGGAAAAGTTTTACATGAAATCGCTGAGTTGTAACAAATGATTACACTTCGTTGACACGCAAAATGTAATCTATTTTTTTTGAGAAGTGATTCTCCTTATACGGATGGGATGGTTCCAAAAAAATGGTTACATACTGTTCGTATATTTTTCATAGGGATTTTTCGCGAGAAATACTGAAGATGCAGTATTTCTGTTATATAATGAGATTTTCACGCAAGCGTGCGCGTTTCTCTAAAAAAAATTTTTATACATATGATGAACGGTCGTAAAAATAACCCACACCGATCCATGTTCAATAGCATCCGTTCTAGGGTCAGAACTGTGTTGACAACTTGCATCCTACAAATTAAAAAGACAGACGGACGGACGGACGGATACTTAAATTGACTCTAAAATTATTTTAAATATTATTATAAGAAAAGTTGGGGCAATTTTAAATCTTCCTATGCCTGAGTCTAAGTGCATGCAGCCGCGTAAAGCGAATATATATATATTCTTACCACAAGTGGTGTGAGGAATAAAAAGCAAATATGTTAACGGATTTACAACATTAAACATGCGTACACAAAACTTGAAAAACAAGAAAGATTCATAATTTACTCTGCATTCAAACAACAGCAGGCAAATAGAATTTCTAGACGCTGTACATGGGATTTTCCCATGTAAATACATTTAGCAGGACAGAGGAACCCGTATTGCCGTTAATAAACTTGGTTAATAAGAGACAATCCATTCTTTTCAAAAATGAAAGGATAAACTATTAACAAGGATCGCATCCCCATAGGCTGTGAAATATTAACCTAGACAAGGCAAAGTTAATTGCTACAGTCTGTTGACCATAGAACCGTACGTGCGTACAATTCTGGTCGTTTCCCGGAATGCTTAAAGAACTTTTTTCCTAACAATTTAGCCTGACGGAGCAAATCCTCAATATATTGCAAAACTGAAAAAAAAACGTCAAGAATATCATCTTGATGTTCGACTTCCTTTTTTTTGATCGTTTTTGACGTTGACGTTGCCACGATATTTATTTGACTAGTTGTCCGCATACGATCACGTTTTGTCCCAAGTAATAACGGGGTTGATAGCGTTCTTTCTCGAAAGATGTAAATGTTTGCTTTGATGAAAGGATGGCGAGGCTATTAATTGTCTTCATTACGGTTTCTACTACTTCCGCGCAACTCCGGGCCATTTTTTCTGGCAGGACAGCGAAAAGCTGCCATATAAAGGCTTATTATGTATGAAAATCTTGGACCTAAACCCATGTGGTCCAAATTCATTATATAGGTCATTTTTTCTCAGATTGTTATTGTGAATCAATTTTCATTATAAAATGAAAGGTTAGAAAGGTTTGTACGTTTTGTAATAGGGGGTTTCTTGAATGGGGGTCAAAGAAATTGCCACATATCCCTTACATAGAAGATGAGATTCAATCTATTCTTAACAGAGTTGGTCCTTGTGCTGAAAAAATCTCATAAGCCTCTAGATTGAACACAAAAATAGATGGATAGATGAACAGATAAGCTTAACACTATTTAGAAAATTATTGTGGTAAAAGGTCTTTCTATCGGAAGTCCTTTGGCCTGTTACATACATTCGCACAAACTTAATTTAGCCTGTGACACACATGGTGTAGCGTGTAAAACAAAAGTGAGAAAATCACATTTCGACGAATCGTTTTTTTTACTTTTTTATTCAAAAAAAAAAAAAAATCAAAACAAAGAAAAAAGTAAAAACTCGATATTTTATAACATAGTATGTGGGCGGCGAAATTTTTGTTAATATTTGCACAGAATGTGAAGGATCTGCTGGATAATCCACAGGATATATGTACAAATTTTCATAATCTTGTCTGGTGTAGTTTATGAGTTGTGACCAAAAACCCTCATACTTTTTCTGTTTTGAAAACAAAGGTATTTTCAATTTTGATTGCTTTGTGGGTGTGTCACTTGAGCGATTTGGCCGATTCTCAGTACCTGTCGGCATGCAAGATGTTCCCGGGACTTTTTTGAAAAATTTGAAGCCTTCACTATTGCCATCACGAGAACATGAGAATGTTTACTGCAGATGAAGGACAGACGTGACTATATCGATTTAGAATATTGGGGTATAGGAATAGGTGTATGCTTCTGCCTGAACGCCGCAATGTTTTTTTTTCTTTTTTATTATATGACCAATTACTCTGGGAATGGCCCCTATTCGTGTAATACGGCGACGGCTGGAAAGAAATGAGGAACACGAAGAAAGGGAAGCGGCCGCAGCCTTGTGTAAGTGTTATGCATTTACAGACTGAGCATTCGCTGCAATTACAACCAAAATACACTCTACCGTATTAAGATTTGAATTCGCGAATACAGACACAGCGATCCTTACCTATGAGGCTGCTCATGCGGATGTTTTGATGAAATTCATATATACTTCTGTTCTGTGTTTTCTTTTTTTAACAAAAAGTAATGATTTGATTCTGCAGGACATCGAATCGGTTTCGAATCCTATTTCGCTAGCTACCCGTTACAATATATTTATCCGTTATTTTTTCACTATAGCCAGCATATCACAACATTCGTGTCAGCATATTTTGGAAAATGTAGTAAAAAGAGCGAATATATGCAGTCAAGGCCGATGTGCTCATTTCTCGGATGCTTCGCACTGCTTACAATCTTCACCGCTACAGTTTAAGAAAAGTTAAATGTGTTTTGACCAAACAACTTTAATGTGACCTATATTATCGCCTTATGAGAATATGTTTGAAACGTAGGCTGTGAGTTTACATTTTGCTACAACACAGCTATAAACAATTCTTTCAAATCAAATCATTTGCTTAAGAATGCTTTCAAGTGCGAAATATTTTATTTAATTTTTTATATAATTTGCGATTGATTAAATATGTGTGCGAACCATTTGTTGAATAACATCGCAAAGCCTTAGTAAGAGTTGTGCTAACAACATTCAAATTTAAAGATCGTTAATAGACATCTTCCATAATAATTGGTCGGCGTATGTTTGCTCGTTTAATTTTCATTTCATTTTAAAGGATTTTCGGGAAATGTTTACATAAAGAGGTTTTAGATAAACTATCTCTTCCATGCCACACATAACTATATTTTGTCTACTTTCAAGGTTATAAACCTACTTGACGTCTGTCCAAGTTTGTATTAAACTTCAGATCGATATTATTGATAAATTCTGAATTAGAATGCAGACGTGGTTGCCACCAGACAACGATCATTTTCAAATTTTCAAATTTGATTTGTGACCGTCAGCTAAGTCTTTGTATGGCAGGCGTCATCCATCTGTAGCATGTTTTGCGGCAATTTTTCTAATAGAAAACGAGAGATTTATTCATGGATGCACGAAGCAAGAGCCAAAACAACTTAAAGTTGTCTGCTGATTAAGAAAATATTAGCTTTTTGCAATATGTGTATGATGTGTATTCCTGCTTACCGCAAATGGATTTATACATACCGTTGTACATACATTCATAGCCATAATTATAAAATAAAATAATGAAGTAAAACGCATTAAACGCATTAAACGCATTGAAGTTAAAAGGTTAGAGTCTGTAAACTACTATTTCAATATTAAATATTTTTAATCACTTTGCTTAATACATTTCTTCACTTACTCTTATGATAAAATATCAAAAATTGTTAGTTATTTTGTCATATAATATAAACACTTCCTTGTTATGAACACTTTTATATGGCAGGAGTGTTAAAGCGTAAACCGATGTGTCTCCAAACTTGATAAAATTTATGACCCATTCAAGTTCTATTCTTGTTCTTCAATTATTTAACTACTTTATGAGATTTAAAATTTTATTACAATTTTTAATTTTTCCCAATAAAAATGGTTACAGAAGGGGTCTAAAATATAGGTGTATGTGATCCAAAGTATAGTATAGTACATATACATATGCAATTTCTTTTTTGAATTAACTTTCATTGTTAAAATACTAACAGTCAAACTTGATTTCCATATAAAGGTTTATTTAAAATCGTTGTCAATACGAGAGAGAGAGAGAGAGAGAGAGAGAGAGAGAGAGAGAGAGAGAGAGTGCAAAAAATGGTTTCATCGCATTTATTCAATATGCCAAAATACTATCTTTTAGTGACATTTTTAACGGTTTTTCCCGACACCAGATTAAAATCACTTTTTTCAGTTAGCTAAACAGATAATTAGTGTTAAAGGTACGCATACTTATGTAGAGCAGGCTTATGTTCATTTCGCAAAAAAACTGTGAAAGGTTGTGTTATAGTAGCGACACGTGATTTTTAAAATGGAAGGCCAAAGTAAGCGTGTAAGACATTCTTCCACCTTTTCCCCCAGAAAGGGTAAAAGAGCTACAGAAGCACATAGAGATATATAAGGGCTCTGTATGGAACTAATGCTGTTGTAAAAAGACATTCTAGAAATTTTTGAGTGAAAGTTTTACCGCCTTACATAGGCCAAATATCATTGACGATGACCACCTGAAGCTTATGATTGAAGCTGATCGACATATAACGATTCATGAGATTGCAGAAAATCTTATTTCATTCAAAACAATTGTTACTGATCGCATAAAAAAACTGGATAATTGAACTTGAAACGACATTGAAACGAATTGAAACGAATTGAAACGAAAACGATCCATATTTGAAGAGAATTGTAACTGGTGATGAAAAATGGATCCTATACAAAAATGTGTAGCGCAATAGATCATGATCAGAACATGATGAGCCGTCTCAAGCAACATGAAAACCGGGTCCACAAAAAGAAGATTTCGTTGTCAGTCTGACGGAGTTGTGAGCAAAGTATTTGGCGGACAACTAACCGAATTAAATGAAGTTTTGCAGCAGAATCGTTCAGGATTGGTCAACCGGAAAAATATTGATTTGCATCACGACAAAGCACGACCTCATACTTCTTTCCTCATCCGCCATATATTATAATTAGAACTTTCTTGGGATTTATTACCACATCCGCCATGCACTCTTTGCACGGCGCCATCAGATTCCATCTCTTTCGTTCTCTGTAAAATTGTTTAAAAGGCAAAACTTTTAATTAAGTTGACGGTATAAGTCCATATATAGAAAATGTTTTTGCTGCAAAAGATCAGAAATTTTATGAGGAGGGGATAATGAAATCGTCTGACATATAACTGACAAATAATACCTTAATAAAATTTATTCCCTAGGAATAAATAAAAGGAAATTATTTTATTTCATTGTGAAAGAGCGCAACAAATTTCCAGACTACCTAATATTTTCCATTTTGTGTATATGTTTTAATTCGCCTTATAAGTGTACCTATCCGTGCACAGTACTTCTGGCAACTATTAGTTAAAGCATTTGCAAGCGCTGAAGAGAATCAAGATACTAGATATAGTTCTTTCTATCTTTACCTACAGTCGTAACGTCTTTACTTATTGCAAACTAATTTCAAAGGACTTAGGTAAGCCTACTGGAATGCGATCTGCAAAATAAATATAATTTTGTGAGTTAACCGATGCGTAGCAAGCAACCATTGAAAGCTTATAGCTCTTCATATTTCAAAAATTTAAAATTTCTATAAATGAACAAGAGGGGCGGGCAGACCAGTTGCCTGGCAGGTCTTGATTCGATTTCGAATTTTATAATAAATAAAAGAGATTGCGTACATATAATATGAGTTTACAAATGGACGGTAGCTATAGCAAAGGCTAGTCAACAAGTCTTTAAAAAAATATTGCAATACAACTAACAACTTACTCACTGTAAACTTTACGAAAGCGTACGTGCTTATGGTTCTCATAAGCATACATGTATGTAACAATTTCATAAAGTAATATAACTTTTTCGAATCTACACATTCTTAAGTAATAAACAAGAGTTAGGCGATTTGCAACTTTTCGAGACGGTAAACAACTCACTATTCATACACAATGTATATCTGAGTACATATATATTTTTAAAAAACTTTCTATCCTAACGATATGTATATATATATATATATTTATATATATATATATAAAATTTCCATCCTAACGATAGGTTTAACTTCAATGCCAAACTAAGAGCACATGAGAGCAAATTATATTTAGATTACTTTCAATTTCCTAAAGAAAGAAAAACTGAGGTGAAGACATGAAATTTTAGTTAATTTATCGTTATGGGCTATTCTTAGTATCTCCTCGTCTCAAGGGATCCAACACATTATTCGGTGGTTTTGTTGTTTGCCACTTAGGTGCCGTTGTTAGTGTTTTTGATGAAAGCTGATGAAATTAGATTCGGGCCGTGGCACGACAGTTTCACTGAATAAGCTCTCGACAAGGCAGTAGATATCCCGGACTCATCATCATTACAAATAAGAACGCCTCAAGACTATTTGTATCATCTTCAAAGGATCGAAATTGGCTTTAGCGCCGATTTATTGGTAGATATTCAGTTTCCTATATTTTTATCCTTCTCAACTGTCATGGTATACCGATGACTGAACTGAGATCTGTATATAGTTCACATTTTCTTTTTTTGCGTTTGGAAACTAAAACAACCTCGCCAATGACACATAGTGTCGTAAGGCCTTTCCAAGTACTTAATAATATATTTTCTCGCTAGTTTGAAAGTGTTCCCCAGTCACGCTGCCATTATGGATTTAGCGAATAGAACACTTAAAAGTACCGCTTCAAATGATCTCATTAGTTGTGTTGATATTGTTTTCAAACTGTGAAGAATACAAAGACGGCAAATATTTAGAGAGAATTGGCTTTGCTCTCGTAACTCCATCGGATCGGTGGATCGGAGTGAGGGACAGTAAAACGGTAGTTAAATATAAATTTTATAATAGAATTTATTTATATTGTACGGGTTGTAAGACAAAAATAGAGTTGCATTTGTATTGCCCTACAACATGTACTTTTCTAATTATAAATTTAATTGCTTCTCACACATAAACTTTGTTATTAAGCGTTCGAAATTTCTATTTATTCATATTTCATAGCTTACGTTGTTTTGTACATAAGTAAATTGAACTTCAGCAGTATTCTCAATATTCTTCGGATACTTTGTCTGTATGTTTTTGTAAGGCGATATTCAGAAATTGATCTGCTGACTAGAAATCTGCAATCTCCCTTGGATGGAGATGAAGAGCTCTCTATAGATAAGATTAAAAGTGAATGATGAAATCTTCGACATATTAATAAAGTAAAGGAGAAGAATTTGCAAACGGATTTTTGAAATATTTGAGATTTTTTCTAGGCTTTTAGATATATATATATATATATTAATGAAAATTTGTGATCGGATATTTTTGTATTTTCAATTTAGATCGTGGGTACCTAAGATTCGCTTCAGTCAATGAATTTTACAAAGTGTGCATCTGCTTTTGTTTTTTGTGTTTTGTTAAACCAAACATATATAAAATCAACATTTTGCTGTTAACCCAAATCGAGTCTAACCAACACAATTTTATGAACTTTCATAACCCTGCACTCGCTCACACATATATATATGAGCACAGTTTTGTAGCAATTTAAAATGAAATCTAACCTAACGTCATTTTCCTCTCTATTTCATGCACATGGAATTAAATGAATGTGATTTATACAAACGCACACATATATACACATTATATTTATATATATATACATACAAACATACATATATACATATATAGATATAAACATATTTAGCATTTTTACTTCTTTTTTGGATTTGCTAAACTATAATAAAGAACCTTCGAAAAGATTGACATACGCAGGCCTGCATACAAAGTTAAATGCATATGATAGGTGTACAAATAAGTCCGCTGTTCGTTCGTCTCCAGAGAAAGCAGTGCAGAAAGTCCTCTTCAATTTGGCTTGGGAGCTTCTCACGTTTCCACATAATTCTCCCGAACCGGCTCCTTCTGCTTGAGCCCTGGCTGAGGTCGATGCAGTCACGTTTAGCGGACTGGCGGCTTACAAAATTTGCAAATTTACTAAAGTGGATGCGATAACTATTTCGCCTCGATGCCATGAATTTTTTATCGCAGCGACTCGAAAAACATTAACAGACCATAGATAGTGATGCGTGGTGCATATCACGCAATTTTTAATTAGATCTGCATTTTATCACAAAATTTTCTTGTACACCTAATACACATTTACTCGTGAAATAACTGTTGAAAGTTAGAAGAAGAGAGAAAGCCGATGTAAACTTTTAATAAAAAAAAAAAAAACCCCTCTTTTTACCGCCCATATATTTATATACATATATGCACTTCCCCTAAACACGTATGTAGATGGAATTATACTACAACCAGCCATTCATCCAGCGGTAGATATATATAAAGCCAGACACCTCTAACACGAATGCGCTCAATTTTGTTAAAAAAAAAAAAAAGAAAAAAAAAAGAAAAAAATAATAATAATAATAAAAATTTTATCTACCAAACTCTAAGGATATTCAGTAGAATTTTTATTTGCAAGTATAGACATATACACACATTCCAACATTTATTTGCTTTCATAGACATATATTTTTTATTTATATTCATATGAATTTTCTCTCTCTCTCTCTCTCTCTCTCTCTATATATATATATATATCTCAAAATATATATATGCACATAACATAGCGTTATTCGTTACTATTTTACATTCAAGTTTCCTTTTTCGTGTTTTCCCTTTCCCTTTCGCTTTTCTTTTTTTTTTGCTTATTTTATAGAATTCTCTTCTTCTCCAATATCTATGTCCGCGGCAGTGTGAATGCGAGGTAAGAGGGAAGGGGAGATAGATTTTCTAGAACAAGTTGTAACATTTAAATTGCGGCAAACATATGGAACATGAAATATTTATGGAATATATGAGATATGTTATCACATAGAACGTTGAATTATAAAATTTTTTTAGTAATATGTTGTTGTTGTTGTTGCTGGTGGTGGTATTGCCATGTTTGTTATCAATGTATAAGTATGCTATGTAATGCGAAATCATTTCTTGTAATACTTTTACGTTTCGTTCATGTAAACGATTGAACAGAGAACAACGATAGAACGGCGAGCGGTAGCAAGTACGGAATGTTTCGTCAGAGTTAGAGTTGTTATGTCGCAAACACTTTCACTACAAATTTTAGATATCAAGCGAGGTTTTTTTTCATTCATTTCATGGAAAAGTGCACTCACTTAAAAGACCTTTTCACAGTTTCTGTGTCAAAGCATTTCAAAAGGAGAATTTATATTTCCACACATACCCATGAGGTAAAGTTACTTTCACACTCATTGATATGTACATACATATATCGTACATGTATATATAAAAATATATATGAAAACGAAGAGGAAAAAAAGAAATTTTGATCGGCAGCTTACAAATTGTTTAACCAATTAAGAGATGACAACAAAAAAAGTTAAAAGTTTTTATATAAACCATAATATTTAAAAGTTTTCATTAAATAATTTTTTTTTGTTTTTTTTTTTTTTTTTTTAAATGGAAAAACTTTAACTCCATATAATCTTAATTAAATTACACATAGTTTTTGTTATCAGCATGGGATGAAGAGAATTTTACGCTCTGCAACACTTGCGCTACATAGTATATGAAGTTCTATGCCGATTTATATATCATAAAATTTAGAATGATATCTACCTAAATACTTTTGCGTTCAACCTGATAGTTCGGATCGGACAAATTCTATGGAAAAATTTTGCGAAAAAAACCGCTAAGTAATAAAATTGCTGAGAAAATTGTGGATCAAATTATTTTAAAATCCAATCCAAAAAAAATTAACTCTACGGAATTTGGATCATATCGCGCCCATATAAGGTATCTTATGAAGAGCATGCCTTTGCCTGGAAGCACGGTATAATTTTTGGTATTTTATCAAGCAAATAAATTAATAATTGCTTGAGGTGACGTGGTGTAGCCTATTTAATTTTCGATCTTGCCCGACTATAATTAGTTTACTTGTTCTCATTAAGTTTGTAAGTTTTAACAACAATATGATGATCAACTTAAAGTTTTGAGCTAATTATGTTGAATCGGTCTGTTCGCTTGTGAGTGCGTTAGAAGGTCTGCTAATTTTTCATGCTCATCTGTCGCTCGTATCTTTGCCTGTATGTCTTTTTTCTATCTAAAGGTTGACATGTAGTTTACGTTCTGCTGTACGTTTGCCATAAATCAAATGGAAAAGGAAACATACTAGAAAATGCTAGATAACTAAACGAAAGAAAATAAGGAAAGAGAATTTTAAAATATTTTCCCCAAACTCTAATCCACTTATCTAAGTTATCTGAATTTTTCCTACTACCGGAGGTGAAGAGTGTGCCGTTTTATTTTTGTGTTTTTCATAAATTAATTTATCTTTTACAATGTCCGAAATTACGATTTGCATTTCGTAAGATATCTGCAAATATCTGAATTTTATCGTAATGTTTTTCTTATTTTTCTTCCTCTTCCACTTTCTATATAGCTGAGAAGAAGACAATGCGCCAATAGTTTGGCGTACGCTTAAACTAATCTTCTCTCTCCTATGGACTAAGATGATGGTAAATCGCAAGAAAATAAGTTGTGAGCGAAAGCAAGTCAACGCAATGATACCTTTAGAAAAAATTCGGAATCTACCTCTCAATCTGTTTACTTCATAACGATAGTCGTAAAGTAGCAAAAACTAAGCATAAACAAATTTAAGGCAAATAAAAAACTGAAACAGTATGAAAGGAGAATTTAAACGATTTCTTCATCACTTTTATCGATAACCTATAACTTACAATAGGTATCTCTATCTCTTTTAATTAGGAGTATATAAGAAACTTACACCGGGAACATTGAAAAGGGAATGGATTTAGAAAGGGTTTACCCCTAATTGCAAAGCATTCGATCTGAACGTTTGAATGGATATCAAGCTGAGACAGCGATTTGAAAGACGTTAGTGTTTCTGCGAAGAAGTGAAAAATACGTGATAAAGATTGTTTGTCAGAGTAAAAGGTGCGATTCTGTCTTCCGACTGTCTGACCGATGAAACAAGTCCGACATATTTTAGCAGAAAATCCCCGAGGATAGAGAAGAGCAAGAATATTTGAACATCGAAGGGTGCGGTCGTATCTTTAGAATAACGTTTTGAAGACAAGTCTGTGGAATATCTTTGATAAGCTTCTTGTTTCTTAACACTTGATTGCATTTTTGTACCCTACACTATTTGTAGTATAAGAGTACATTAAGTTTGTGCGTATGTGCGATTATTGCAAAGCTCAGAAGGACTTGAATTTAAGTCTTATTATACCGCACCATGCGGAATATCTTTCGAGAAGTACTTAAAATTGTCTCTCCATCTGCCCGCGTGTTCTGCTACCTGTCTGTCAGGTGTTCAACCTACAGGCCTCAATCCTTAAGATATTTTGATGAAATTTATTAAATTGATTTGCTTTGGCTCAGGGATGCATGTCGTTTAAAATGGTTCGGAACAATCCCAAATAACGCCTTATTTTGAATGGGCCTTGTAAGAGTAACTATAGGGTGCTGTAGGGTATTTTATGGTAACCACAACCAATTTGTTATTTAAATTTGCACAAAAACGACGCTGTGAAAAATACTTTTTTTGCTTAAAAATTAAATTTCTCCAATATTATTAATCTGTTACTTTATGAGGAATAAGCAAAAAACAAGCAAGCAAAAGTATTCACAGTCTTTATTGAACAGGTGCGTGGGCTTTATTGGCATGACCGGCTTGACCGGCTTGGGTCATTTTCAAATTTTTGTAGGCGATATCTTCAATTTTGCGAAGAGGGGAATGTTCATCATAGACACTACTCTATTGGGCAGACGGACAGATAGACAGACTAACAAACGGGCTTGCCTAAGTGCATTCAGAATTTGAGACTGGCCAAGAATTAACATACTTTATGAGGTTTTTGAAGCTAGCTTCTGCGCGGTATAAAAAAACACATTTTGATGCATTATAATGTGTGGTATGCGTTGTCTGTTTTTCCTATTTTTGCACAGGTACATGTACTACGGCATCGCTTATACAATGCACACTTAGATTTTTGTAGATTTATCTGCACTAATTTGTGAGTAATGTGCAAAAACTGGGTTTTATATTCATTTTGAAAAACAAAGTTCACCTTAATTCACGTGGTACTATGGGATTGTCCTTCGATGAATTTGGCCCATTTTCAATACCAAGAACTTTTAAATATGAAGTCGATAGCTTCATCTTTGCGGCCAGGAGAACGTTTACAACAGACATTACATAGAGGGGCAGATGGATAGACGGACAACCAGATTAAGAATATATATACGCTATGCGGTCTCTTAAAATTTCTTGTGAGTGTTGTAAAGGTTTTAATAAAATGATTGATACGCTCATCCTTCGGTGATGGGTATGAAAAAAATTGAATACAATTTCTTTCTTATTTTGCATATTCTTATGTTTTCCAATACATAGATTTTTTGTATTCTGGTCTTTATTTCCATCCCTTTGTTATTGCTTTTGTGCTTTCACGTAAGGGAAAATGTCAGTAAATATTGTTTAGGGTTTTATAAGAGCAGGTAATTTTCAGAAAGGTAATTAAAAAAAACAAAGCAAGAAGAGACTGAGTTAACAAAATGATAGCTAAAGCTGGTTAAATATTTAACCAGTCAAAAATGTTTACAGTAGCAACAAGAGCAAGTTATAAAGGCTTTTATTTAGTAGAGGAATTACTGAAATTATTGTGAACTGGTCCGCATAAATTTGCATAAATGCTGCCTCCTATTATTAGATTCTGCTTTAACTTAATTCATATGCCGCTGAGAAGTGTAAAAAGTGTTGATATACTTGCTCATAAAATAAAGTACGTTTCATAAATGTAAGTCGCGCTGGATCAAGCCAAGATATACGCAAACGATAAGTAACATAAGCTTCGACGCAACTATGCACTAGACTTTCTGATATTATTTCATTTCGACAGATGCACAAATAATATACCAGTCCATGGAGAAAGGTATTTAGTCGACCTTCAAAGTGTATAATGCGAATCTAATACATATATATATATATATATATGTGTAAGAAAATGCATTTTATCCCTTTTTTTTTCTTTTAAACGGTTTTATTATTTTTCATCTATACATAGTCCTGCAAGGCACAAATTTGGTACAATTCATTTTTTTAGCAATCAAATCTTGTCATAGAATCCTTGATATGAGACTTTTTTATTCTATAAACGTTCACTTTTTGTGTGAACAATTATAACGCAGCGGCTTGAAAAAATCGGTCCATGTTGTATCCAAATGTCTCATATTTGTTTTGCAAGCCGAAGTGCTCTCGCTCAACCATTTTGAGCAACAGACGTTAAAAACTGCCGAAGGTTTCCCTATGACGAATGGTTGAAAATAAGGCTTAGTATTGGGAGCGCTCGTAAGAGTGGTTCGATCACATTAATTTTCAATAGTAGCTCTCCATGGGAAAACTATGTCAATGTATCAAATTCTATTAAAATATCCAAAAACTTATAAGCAGCACACAAATGCAAAATATATGGGCTGACGATCACAGTTTTCTAATCCTATCCGAAAATCATATGGAGCTACAAATGCTGTTGTTGTATATGTTTTAGATCGGAGACTTATTGAGTGATATGTAATTACTTTTAAGAAAGACTTTAATTACTATACAGTCCTTGTAGTCGTCTGTGTAGTTAGTAGAGTTTTATAATCAAATTTATAGTAACTGCTGTGATCATAGAATTTATATTAAAATATGCGAAGTACGGTGTTTGTCAGACGAAAGCTTTTTCTTAAGAGGATGACCTCTACTCATGTAACACGGTCAGAAAGAAGTGATGAAGTAAAAAGAGTTGGCCGCAGCTTAATGGGTCTCGATAAGTCCTATGCCTTTACCGACTGAGCACTCATTAGAGCTATGACCAAGCAAAGTAAAGTCAACAGTGTTTGAGATTTGAACTCGCGAACACTGACTTGGACGTTGTGATTCTTATCTAATCATAGGGATAATAATAAAATGTGAAAGCATTGTGGCGCTCATTGAAAAATGAAATCCCCTAAAACTTGAGTATTACACAAAGTCACCAGTCGCTGCTTTCGCTGGTGAAAAAGTTTAAAAGAAAAGGTTTCGAAATTTACACGAACACAAATTACAAGGCCTTCGGCGAACCTACAAAGCGTTTCGTAGTCTATAGGGGGATACAAACATTCTCAAACATCTGTATGGCTAACGTAGTTAGTATAACAGTAAGTAAGTAAATAAAGAACTCAAAAATTGTCGTTTCCAACCCATGGATGCATTGTCACAACACCTAAATAGATAGATAGTAACGTCCTTTCTAGTAAACAGTTAAAAGATAAACATTAGCTTCGCTAGTAAATTTTAAAGAAAAAGTAAAGTAATAAATAACTCATCCATAGCAGCGAAAAAAAAAAACCTAACTGATAGTTTGACTATATGGTCATGATTTGACTCTTCACAATTTACTTTTATTCTCACACATGAAGATCGAATCACGGAATTTTCAACGCAATTCGTATCTAGGGTTTTAAGAATCCCTAATTTCAAGACAACAGATTCGTCACGGCAAAGGAATAGTGTAAACTATTTTGAGCTCATGTACAAACATTATATAATTTATTGAAGTGTTTTCCTTTTAAAATTATCTCTTCTTGTTACTTCTCTATTGAATAGTTCGTTTACGCTCTTTTAAAATAAACTGCAAAAAAAAAAAAAAAAAAAAAAAAAGATAAAGAAGCTTTCTTTTGAGTTACAGGCTACGAGAGTTCTTAATTAAGGCACTTCTTCTAAAATGCAGAATAACTTTGAGGTGCATTGGCCGTTGAGCAGTTGAAATGGCTTCTGGTTTAACATTCCATATTTAAGAGTGTACGTCCTTAATAACTAACAAGACACAAGTGCAGTATTTTACACGATCTTATAATATCTTCATTAAAAAAAAAAAAAAAAAAAAAAA
>KK502400.1:919562-940187 GCA_000688735.1 Glossina austeni
TTCTTGGATTATGATCGATCGCTAATCATAAAAGAATACACTCTTAAGCACAAAAATGCTCAGTGCTCAGTTATATAGAAAAATTAAATACAATTTAATGGTCTTAACTGCTCAATAAATAAAAATTAAAATTTATAAAAATAAAAATAAAAATAAATATAAAAAGAAAGCAGAAGCAAAATGGAATGAAATCGAACGAAATACGTTTTAACTAATTGAGTGTTAGCATATTAGTTATAGTGTAGAGAGAAGTAATATTGAAAGAGAAGAGTGCTCTAAGGAAAGCCAATAAAGACGGGTAATTACTTATTCTGTTGCTTGGAGTCTTTCATGATTATGGATGCCTTTCTATACTAAATGCGGGGTTGAAAAACACCTTGAAAATTGCTAAGAATATTACTTTAGATTTTTATAGTTTATCTCGGTTTCGGAAACGCTTACGCTTTTTATTAATTACAATCAACTTGGATAGAAAATGAAAATAATGTAAGGGAATTAGAGCGTAGAGCACAGCATATCTCTTCGATGAGCTAACTAATGCGCAATTTATTGCAATTTTCAAATAGCGTTTTTGCATAAATTGTTTAAGGCACTCGTAAATTAGTCGCATTATATGAGGCGGAACGACTTTTGGTAAATGACGGCTGAACATAAAATGTGCGCAAAAACTTTCACAAACGTAACGGTACGGAATTGTCAGGGTGAATGAACTTTCTTTCTATGCACAAACTTAACTTTACTTTATAACCACAAGAAGTAATTAACCAATGAAGGGAAACGTTCGGATGAAAGCAAATGGAAACTTCATACTATGTATCACATCGTACATTGACGCCCAGGAAATTTACATTTTCCCTTTTCAGAGATTGTGAAAACATCGCACAACAGGAACTGTTCTTACCCGGAGAGAACGCTGCGAGAAGAACAAAATCTATGCTGTTCTGTTGCTATAGCTTTTGAAATGAAATGTCACATAGCTATTAACGAAACAGTTAATAGTTACACCGAGCTAGTGCACCGTGCTGACAACGCTAAGTCGCATACTCTTCTAATAACAGGTTAGAAAATAGAAATTAGATTAGTGTTAATACGTTAGAAATGCAATTCTTAAGAAGCAAATGAAAGTAAATTTTAGCGGAGTAGGGACTGAATTACTGCGACTGTCTGTTAAGGAAATTAAATTTTCTTTACGTATAATATTTACGTGGGACATTAACCCTGCAGCACAATTTATCAGTGATTCTTGCGTTTGTTGTAATGTTTGCCACCATTGCGATATTCGTGTGGTTCATCCACACCTTGGCTTCACGTTTTGTTGATTTTATACTATTTCGTCTATCGCATGAATCTTTTATAATTTTTCTAAAATTAATTATTGCCTTATTGCTAACAATTAATCTTGAAGTAAAAACTTTAAACTTTACTTATACATGTAATGCGTTAGAACGTTGTTTGAAAAAGTAGTCAAATCCGAACCATTTTCAATAGCGTTTGTCTTTGGACCAAATAAAATCGTTGTATTAAATTTTATTAAAAAATTTTAAAAATTGCAGCCAATGGTCTGAATACTGGACAAGAAGACGGATGGACAGGTGAACAAACTTGGATCGATTTGAAAAGTGGCTCTGAATCGATCGATATAATAAAAGGTAGGTCCTTGTCAAGTCCGTCAACGCATCTCAAAATTTGAACAAGGACACAAGATGGACAGACGGACATTTAAGATTGGGTCATGATCACTTTCTGAATTGACCGCTATAATAGTAGGTGGGTCTTTCGCAAGCCTTTTATGGTGGCATCCGGAGTGTACATCTGCAAAAACTTAATACACCCTTGGACCGCAAGTGGTGTAGGGTATAAAAATTTCATCAGAGCATATTTGAAATTTGCAGCGTATGTGGATGGTTCCATTGCATCTGACTGCTGGCATACCACACAGATATCATTAGAAGTTATTACGAGATGGAGGGCAGATTAGACAGACAGACAGACAGGTAGACGGATAGACGGCCACACTAGGTTGCATTGATGCAAAAAGTGATCCTGAATCGATCGGTACACTAACAAGTGGGTCTATTTCAAGTCCTTCTGGTGCAGGGAATAAAGACCAGAGTACTCTTCAGAATGTCAAACAATTTGAAAGAAATTAATTCTTTTTTTTTTTTTTTTTTGATTCGACAAGTAAGCGGGATTTTTAACCAATGATTTTAATTAATTTCAATCAACGTCGTCATGCAATCTCAAGGAGACCGCTCACAACTCTTACTCGTAATAAATGCTTTTAGTTTTTAAAAACTCATTACGCTATTTATATAAATTTTTATTTAATTTTCGCCCAGCAACCGAAACATAAGCTTTACATGCATCGAACATAGAAGCATTTAAGATATTTAATTAAATAATCATTAACATTAGAACCCCTTTCCCCGTTAATATCATCATGCATCTCTTCAACAATATCCTGCAATTAATGCGGAAAATCGTAGACGTACGAGCTACAGTTCGCTTAAATTAATGCAAACATAATAGGATTTTATTACGAAAGTTTTCTTTTGCTTTTCAAAAAATTTTTTTCAAACTATTATCATCTTTAAGTTCATTTTGAGTCTTTAATAAATTCTGACATAATTCATGAAAAAAGGGAAAGAAGAAGAAAAAAAGAAAAAAATGGAAGAACATTCAAACTTTTGATTACGATTTGACTAATAATAAAAATAAATTAAATACTTAAATACTTTTAAGCAACAAATTTACATTTCTTACCTTAGCACCGGGTTCTTTCTTGCAGTTTTCTTTTTCCTTCTTCCTTTTTCCTTTTTCGTTTTTTTTTTTTTTGCCAGGTATGAAATTGAATTACTTCAACTTTTTTCTGAACGACAGAAAATAGTTAAAACGGTATCAGAAGTAGAGCGTAAGAAGTATGTCTAGTCATTTATTAGAAACTTAAATAACCTAAAGTTAAAAGTTATTCCGTTCCCTTTATGGCCGAGAGCTTCGAACAACATGCCATCACTATCGCATTCTCGCCATTGGTTAGAGCAGAAGGAAAGGAAAGCGAGAAAGGGAAATAAGGCCAAAAAGTTTGTAACACTTTAATAAAAATGACAATGAGTTTATGCAACAAAGTGTTGCGTGCTGTTACGAAATAAATTTGTAAATCCTCTATGTATGTATGCTAAAGTGCGGCCAGAATGCATTTCTACATAAGCTAATATGCTATACATATGTATAACATATATATATATATATATAAAGTTGTTGCGTGCACATAAAATCCATGTAGTCACTGTTGCGAAATGCATTCATTTCGTTATTGCTTTCGTAACATAACTTTAAAAACTTCTTGCTACATATTCAGCGCATATTTCCACACATCATAGCTTAGTCGGAATCGCGTCTTTAAAAATGTCGAACGAAACAGAAAATTTATAAATAAATTCCTACCATACGAACCTTAAAACAGAAAAAAGCAGAAAACAAGTGAAAACCTTATAGTGGAGTTAGGCCGGCTTTGAATACCCTACACCACATTGTCTAACACAATTCTTATTTTGGTTAGTTACTCCTCTTTGCAAATAAAGGGTTATGCCAAAGAGGGTCAAAAATCGAGGTACGTGTTCAAAATCCTCCACAATTAATTTTTATATCAAATTACTATATGGCGGTCAATTTTCATCATAACATAACAAAACTTTGATTTTTCTACCCTAAAAAACAAAAATTATCGTTAATATAGGGTAGCATACAAGAACAGGGATCCAAATTTTGCGGAGTTAATTTCTATATCAAATATTCATCAAACCAAAAATTTCGTAAAAATGCTAGTATACGGTAGAATCGCAAAAACAGGCCGAGGTAGACCAAGGTAAACCAAAGTTTGTTAACTTAAATTACTATTACGATCTGATTTTCATTATAAAGCATCGAAAATTAGACCGCGGGAAGGAGGGGGGGGGGGGGGGGGGGGGGGGGGGGGGGCGAGTTTCAAAAAAGCTCCGTGCCGGTCCAAAGGCTTCACACCTATTTAGAATACCGAAATGTTATTATTTAACCATTTTTGTCCAAAAATTTTTAAGCGGACTGAGCCAAATCGTTTTCAATAGCGCCCGTCCTTGGTTCACAACATGCCATTGTACCAAATTTCATCAATATATTTCAAAACCTTTGACCTTTAACACAAATACACATGGACAGTCATCAGACGCATAGACGCGCAGACAGACTTAGATCGATTATAAAAATGATTCTGAATCCGTATAGTAAAAGGTGGGTCTACTTTAAGCCCTTCTGCGTGTTATATACGTCCGCACAAACTTGTACCACAAGTGGTGCAGAATATAATGAACACGTGCGCAACAAGATTATGTTAAAAAAAAAAAAAAAACAATATTTTTTTCATAAATTTTGATTATATAATCATTATTATATAATCATCGTTGTAAGTGATATTTTACTGGAAGATGTGCTGCATATCGTAGTATATTAATAAAGCGAAGATGACATATATGCCTATACATACATACATACATACATGCACACCTACCTACATTCATACATACATACATACATACATACCTACATACATACATACCTACATACATACATACCTACCTACCTACATACATATATATATACATACATACATACATATATACATACATACATACATATATACATATATATATATATATACATACATACATACATACATATATACATACATACATATGTACAAATATCAGCCTACACAAACTAAGAAGCTTATCCATGCGTCGTGAACGGCCACTAGCCCTAACAGTTTGTAATTCTGCTTTCTTTTCACCCTTTTCTTGTGACTTTGAATCAAGTCCGCATGAATAGTTAGGAATCGTGACTGCCAAGCCAGTTTCAATGGATTCAAATCTCAAGTGCGATAGCGTTTACTTTAGTCGTAGGTATAGTGGGTGCTCACTTGCCGATCGGATACACATCCATTAGGCTACGGCTTCTTTCTGATTGTCCCCATGCTACATGTACAAGTATTCCGTAGTAATAGTCACAATAAATCTCTGAGTTATAGGTGAAATTAAAAAAACAAGAAACGAAAAGGTATGATATTCCGGAGTAATAGTCACAGTAAACTCCTCCCATATCAATTTTGGCTTAAAGTACCATCGTTAAGTTACGAGGGCCACAAAAAAAAAGAATAGTTGTAACTATCTTACGACTTGTGGCGTCTGAGATGACCTTGCTGAGAACACAGCTGTAAATTCCTTACATTTAAATGGAGAGAAAAAAAATGCAGAGGAAAAATCAGAAAACTCGCTTCAATATGAGAAAGTCACTCTTTCTCTTTAGAATAATTAAACTAAATTTAAATTAAATTTTCTTTTATGGGTATTGTTTGATTTCGTTACTTCATATATAAGGCGGTTTTCTCGAAGCTCCCCAAACTGGCATTTGATAAAACAAAACATTGGTTAAATGTGAGTTAGAGGTACAATTGAAAGTAAGGGTAAGATAGACTTGTTTAGTAAGAATGAGGCAATAATTCCAGTTTGGCTATTCGCATTGGAAGTCTGCCTGAAATAACTACCGTTTTTTTTTTTTTGTTTATACTCTCCAGCGAAGGGTGAGGGGTGTATTCATTTTGTCAAAACGTTTGCAACGGCGAAAAGGAAACATCAGAGTCTCCACAAAGTTTTTATATTCTTGATCAGCATCAAATTTTGAGTTGATTTAAACATATCCGTCTGTCCGTCTGTATAAGGTCTATTGTGAAGGCTTTCTGGGCCGCAAAAGTGAAGCTATGGACTTAAAATTTGGCAGAAACATTGGAAGTTCTTGCACGCAGGTTCGTTTTAAAAATAGGCCAAATCGGTCTAAGGACACGCCCACAGCACCACGTAAACTGAGAACACCTCTGTTTTTCAAAGAGAATGAAAAATTGGCTTTTTGCTAATCGCTCGATCGACCAAACATATAGATATACTTTAGGGGTCGCTGAAGCTTCCTCCTGAGCGTTGCAAACGTTTTGACAAAATGAATACAGACCTCATCCCTCGCTGAAGGGTATAAAAAGAAAAAAGAAAAAAAGATAAACAATTAAAAATACGAAATAGTATTTAAAAAGTTGTTTAGAGAAAGCAAAAAAGGAAAAAAAACCAACATTTATATCAACATTTATTCTATACACTGAGATATTACCAAACTTTCCCATATAAGCTATTTTTCCTTTACACTCGTAAGCACAAAACTCTGAACAACGAAATCCTGCAGTTGAAGTGGAATGCTCTTTGTGTCTCTCTATTTTTGTTTTCTTGTTACTGATTTTTTTCTATTTTTTCTATTTTTTTTTTTCATTTTTTTCATTAGTATCGCATGCATAGTAAATTTTGTATTAATAACTAAATATTGACTATTAAACGGAGAGTGGAAGTATGGTTTTCATGCATTCGTACTTTTAGTTCATTAAAAATTCGGTTTGTTTAATTTATACTTTTTGGCTATCCATTCGACTGTATCTGAATTTGTGCGAATGAGTTTTCTATCGTATTTTGTTCAATTCATTTCTCTATTGGTAATGCACAAGACGTCCATGGCACAAATAACATTGCTTTGTTATCCAACGCGATAATATCTTTAATTATGTTTTCAAAACTCAGTTTTGTTTTCATTATCGAAAATTCATTTCTACGTGAAAACTACTCAATTTTTGTAAATCTCTGATTGCAAAGGGGGGGGGGGGGGGGGAATATTGATTGAACAACTTTCATTTGTCCTTTTCGGCATTTGTTGCAATTCGCAAAACTAAAATATTGCCAATAATTGCAGAATAAAAATTCCTTATCATATAATGTAATTAACTTTACTTATGGCATGATATGATTTTATAGTTGTAAGCGCATTACAAAATTAAATATTTGTAAACTTTTTTTACATTAAATTATAAATGTCCGAATCGGAATGAAGCAAGTTTGGCCAAAGGTTAGTCAAAGCAGTGGAGTGATGCGAAAGTCACGACCATAGTAAGCAATAAGTGACGAAATTAATTTTAATTTATCGTTTTATTTAAATTACATTTAATGATAAGTTTGTGTTAATTTTGTCACCGTTTGGTCCATTAATTTGTTTGCCAGTTCCTCTATCAGTTGATACGTCAGTCTAGCTAGCTGTCCATTTTATCGAAATATAAGTATTTACCCATTCAGTTGTCTGTCCTTTTGTCCATTCATCAGTTTTCTGCCCATCCACCTCTCTCTTTATCGGTTGTGTCCGTGTGTCCATTCATTCATTTAGTGCATCATTATTGTTTGCCACCTACTACCTACGATTTGCTGTGGCTGTGCTGATAGCTTTATCGATTCATTCATCTATTCGTTCATCTGTACATTTAGTCATCGACCGGTACATACTTTCGAATATTCAGCAGTTGATCCGTGACTGGCTATGCTTTCATCCTTTTTTCCGGCAATCCATCTGTCCATCACTTTGTTTATATAATGTAGTGTAATGTATGCACAGGCATAAGCTTTAGTGCACACATACTTGACCTCCTTCAAAAGTCGAATGAATGTGTTTTTTTTTTTTTTTAATTAACAATTATAAACATACCTATATCAGTTGTCAATAGTATTGACACATTTATAAGTCCTATGATGAACGCTTTGCTTGCATTTATAACAAAAATGCAATGCGATGCGACACTTTACCTAAATATGTCAACGGCATTATGATTTCATATTGACATCGCGCCACTTTAGTCGTGGAAAAAATATCTTTAGGTAAAGCTTTCTCTTTAACCATTTGAAACGGTGCATAGGGTGTAGTGTGCACATCGCAAAACTTTCTTTATTATGCAATAACTCAACACTAAACGAACGGATGGACAGACGGACTGACATATATATTTAGAACAATTCAGATTTGATACTAATCAATAATGTGTAGACTTTATAAGGTCTCTGAAGCTTCTTTTCGGGTCCTGCACATGTTTTGATAACAGAATGAAATTTTAATATTTCGTAATATTGAGTAGGCGTAACCGATCTTTTCTATTTGTGTACAGGTCCTGCCCGACGATCCGTACGATGCAAATGCAGATGCAGATTTTTAGCTTTGTGTCTGTTGTAGTTTATAAGTAACGAGTAGAAAATCACATTTTCGTTTAATTTTTGAAAACAGAGCTGGCCTAAGCTTGTCTTGTACTGTGGTCGTCTCCTTTGGCCGATGTGGCTCAATTTCAATGCCAAGATCTACCAAAACTTGGTGCGAAATTTAAAGCCGATTGCGGCATGCTTGCGGTTAGAGAAATGTTTACTACACGCAATACATAGACACACAGGTAGCCAGATGGATAGACGGACATGCTTAAATCGGTTTAGAATTTTCTGCTGATCAGCCACATCTAAACTTGAGCGGGTCTCTGAAGTTTCCTTTCAGGTGCTGCAAACGATTCGACAAATTCAATACATCCCTCATCTTTTAGTCACGGCTATAAAAATCATATCTAATACCGTTTTGTTTTCAGTTCAAATTAAAAACAAAAGTCGTTATATGACCGTCCTGTGTATACACTAATAAGTGGCAACAGCGCATTTCTTCCAAAATCTCTTCTGCGGCCTGTGATGTAAGTAAAAAAATTCCGATATATTATATAACTATCGACATTTGTGTTTGTGTTTGTTATTTGTAGATTTGTGCGCGGGTAGCATAAAGATGATGCTGCTTTTGCAGCCTGTCAATCGATGACAGGCAGATTTATAAATTATTTTGTATTTAAAGTTTTATTCATTCTTTACTCTAGAAAAACATAAATGACTTCATTCCCGATCATCGGTTATCGTCTGAATATGCATAATAAACTGACTGAGGCGCGAGAAAGAAACTCACACACGCACAAGTTGCTAAATCTTATAGCTGATATCCTATTTAATGAGGTCCTGGCATGGCAATCATAAAATATTGCATGCATGGGGGCATGGCAAAATTCTTTCAATTTCTTTAACGCTCTTCCCTTATTCGGAGTGTTTTAGTTATGAGATATAAAAAATTGTCTGGTATTTAAAAAGTCTTATCAAATTCCATGAAAGGTTTATTCGGTTAATTGATGATTACATTGATTGCGTTTATTTCATGCTTATGTTATGTAAGCGGATGCGGATAACGAAAGAAAATTTAATAAAATTTGACGCTCGTGCTTGTTACAGTTCTTATCAATGGTATCAATCAAAATTTGGCTTGTTTACAAATATTGTGGTCAGCAGTATCCGTTAACTGGCAAAATCAATTTAACGAACCGTGGTTTGCCGAGTGTTTTAAGAACTTTCTTTCCCTTTCATTTTTTTTGAAGGCAACAACCATGCCGTAGAGGACGATTCGAATGCAACTACAAACCGAAATACTATACAGACTGCTTATGGAGTTTGCCTTTTATAAAATTTATTGCTCATAGCAATAAATAACAAAAATACCTAACAACAAAACCAACACTATTAATTCTTTAGATAAGGAAGTGCTGCGAAACGGAGCAACACATTGGAAGTCATTTTTTTTTTCTTGTTCTTTTTTGTTGTTTTTGGGTTTGCTGTGTCGAGCATTTGCACAGTGCAGCTAGAGAAATCAGCTTTTGCACATTAAAGCGTAGAATGTATTCTGCGGTTCAGTTTATGAACAATAACTGCGTGAAATATCCCCCCAAAAGAATTATAAAACGCTGGATATATACTCAAAGAGAGATATATTTTGGATAAATAATTTAATTTAAGCAAAAATATTTTTCTTCGAATTCTATGGTAAAAGCTAGCAGGAATGATGGTTAAAAAGGCAAACTAAGCTAACGCAATTAAGGCCAATGTGTCAGTAAGATATAGCGTCGGCAGGGGGGAGGGGGGGGGGGGTGGTGGTGGTGGTAGACGGAAAATCGAAAAGACAAAAGCATTCGGTTTCGCTTCACGTTTATTAAATCGTATAAATCTTACAACTTAATAAATTAGATTTATGTGCTGAGCAACAGACGGAAATCCAAACATACAAAGCGCTGTGTAAAAAACATTTATTTAACTAAAATAACTACAACAACAACAACAGTAACAACAACAATAACAACAACAACAACAACAACATCAATAACAGAAACAACAACGGCATTTATAGCAGTTTAGTAAACTAAATAAGTTTTTATTAAAACGTTTTCTTCTTTTTTTTTTCTTTACTTCTTTTTTTTTTTTTTTTTTTTTTTGCATCAATGTTCAAATTAATTTTAGTTTTTGTTGTTTAAAAAATAGTTTTCTGGCTGCCATTATTCATATATTTTTCCTACTTTTCCTTAATTTAAAATTCACGTACCACAATGCATTGGATTGTATTGCATTTGCATTACTCACGAAGCAGCCGCAAGTTTGTTCTTAATTGTTTTTTTTTTCTTTTTTTCATAAGTTTTTTATAATTTTTTTTTTTTTAATTTTTTGCTTAGTTTCCGTTAGAATTTTTTCCGCATTTTTAACTCATAAATTTTGCAAATTATAAAATGGCCTTCTAGTCACCCTCGGCACAGGCATTATTCCACAAGTACGTATGCTTGCGTTATGCAGTTACGCATAAAAGTTAAATCATAAACTTTATTAAGCACAATTTTAGATGAACTTTGTTGTTCAGTAGAAATTATTTAGAATTCAAAGATGAAGTTAATGAAAATACTTTGGCTATTCTTCTCATACCTGCCACGTGGATTATTAGTAGCTTCGAATCTTTTATAACATCAGGGAATATGATCACCGCGGCAATCGAAAACCAATGTCCTTTCTTTCTATCCCTTTCAAAGTCTTTGAAAATCAATATCAAGATTTATTTAGAGAAACCAGTTTCAATATGCTCAATATTCTTATATAAGTGTATATGTAATAGGATGACGTCCTACCACGTCCGGGTAATTTTACTTATCAGGTCAAGGCAAACAGACACATTGTATCACATGGTTGGGTTCTTATTCTATACCGTAACTGCCGTGGGATATAAAAGGACTACTTTTAGGATCGCTTATCAGAAGGGCAGCATGAATACAGTACAACGGCACTGCATTGAGTATATATTCCACGTATTCCAGAAAGCAACGAATTGGTTGCTTGTAAAACTTTATGCGTCACGTTGCAAAATGAACTTTTAAAGATTCGGATCGGGCATACTATGTATGGCTGGTTGGTCCAGGAGGATCTGAGGTAGACACAGCTGGTATTGCAACGCTTCAGTCAGAAAATGATTCTGATCTAAGCTTGTCTGTCCGTTGGTGCGTTTTGGTTTCTTGTGCTCAACCTACAGGGCGCAACTTTCGACATATTTTGATGGTGCACTGACGTGTTTTCGCCTACGGACGAACGCCTTTGAAAATGATTCAGATTGGATAACTTGTTTGGCCGGCCACTCCTCATAATTTAATTTTTGTTATCTTTAGAATTTCGTGACAAAACTTGCTTAGTAATAGTATTTCGGCTTTCTAAACTGATGTGAAAACTTTGGATCTGAGGCGGCAATATTTTTGAAACCCCTGTCATATAACCGTTCCGACGAAAACTATTGTTATATGATAAAAAGGCCTAATATTCTGCACTGCTTAATGAAAATTCGTTCATAACAAGACTTTGGAACACGGTGTTTTATTTTTTGGATCCCAATCCATATAAGGATCCTAATGAAAAATAGTGTTTCATATGCAAACGTTTTAATTTTTCATATTTTAGGATGAAAATTTGTCCTTAGGGACCATAGGGAACCATAGGGAATTTTTATCACATAAATTCATTTTTTAGATCGCATCATATATAGGGGCTCTCATGAAAGCAAATTCTTCGATAGCGACAAAGTTATCAAAAATAAGCAAACGAGGTGCCCGCTTACAACCGAGCTTTTTCATGGAGAAACGTTCATGCAAACATTCAATAAATACTCCGACTTCCCATATCATTAAAGTGTTAGCTCTCTCACTGACTTTCGTTTTTCGGTCGTGCAAAACGATTTTATGCACTTTTCTATGTTTCCTGGAACAACTCGTGAATTTGAACGACCATACCATTCAGCATCATCGATATACGGCCTTGTACAGCCGCGTTGAAAACCAGCAAACCACTTCTACACTATTTGCTTCAATGGAGTAGCGCTTAAATAAGGAAACTCGAGTATCTTTCATCATTAGAAAGCAATGCTTTATCACCATAGAAAATTCAGATTCTTCAGTTGTTTTAAAAATTACAAAAGCAGCGTCACTAATACAATTGTAACGTGTAAAGCAATCGTTACCTTTCAAGGTCGGTACCTAACAAAAATCATATGAATTCGTCAATACGCCGCCTTACGAACTTATTGAATGATGTTTTATCTTCATTTCGGCGCAATGTTTTTGTGTATGATTTCCAGTACTTTTTAGACGGTATGCCTATACGTTATTTGTATATGCTTTCCACATACACACACTGTTTATTTTATCATTTGGTTTTCAAGTAATTTGTATATAAGTATTTACATAAATATATATATATATATATATATATATATATATATGCAGATACCTCGAATAAGTGAAACTTAAGTTTTTTATTTTTAATTACATTAAAAGCTCTTCAACTTTTATCAACTTGGTCAACAAATTCATGATACTTTCATTTTCATTATGTGCATTCGAATGTGCGTGCAATTTCTCAAAAAGTCAAAAGTGCTAAATGAATTTTAAGCACAAATCATAACATTAAACCATGACTATAAATCATAGGAACTCTTCAAATTGAACACACTTCCTAATCGCACTTATATTAAAATATACAAACACTTGAAGGAGAAGAGAAAAGAAAACATCGCACGAATCACTTTCTCACATGGAGAATATTTGTTATTTCTTTTCCTTTTCGGCTAAATATGATTGTGCGTTGAATATATCTCTCTGCCTGCCGATAGCAGTGGAAAAGGAATCAAAAAGGAAACATTCCAAAAAGTTCAATATATAGACGCCAGAGCGCACAATAACAATAAATGCACTCGAAATTGCATATGAAATGCATGGCTTTATCGAATTTCTATTCTCGATAAAAACGAAAAAAAAAAACAAGCAAAAAAATTATATTCGGCTTTGATCGAATCTTTGAAAAAAACTTCAGTTTTATTCTCAAAGAGTCTAAAAAAAAAGAAAAAACCGAAGCGAAAAAAACTAAAATTTCGTACTCCATGATATTGGGTGGGCTTAGCTCATTTTTTAAAATATTTTTTGTACCAACACATTTAAAGATGCAGCCTATGTCCATTGCATTAAGTTTGTAGGCAATTAGCAAAAAAACTCAGAAAGCAGAGGTGATGTCAGTGGCACGTGATACTAGAGGCATGCCCTTCGAACAATTTGGCCCATTTTCGATACGAACTTACGTGCAACAACCTCCAGTGCTCTTGCAAAGAGAATGTTGATCGCAGACATTATACAAATGGACAGACGGACATACGGATAGAAGGGCCTGCTTAAATCGATCCAGAACTTGATGTTGAGTGTTGCAAATGCTCTGACAAATCGAATACAGCCCTCATTCTTCGGTGGTGAATGTAAAAATAAACAACACAAAAGTTCAGTTCAAAACTAAAAATCATTTCGTTAACTCTGGCGGAGAGTCTAGCTCTTTATGAACAATAAAATCGAGTAAATTGAAATAAAAACAAATTTTTAGATATAAAAAGCGAAAATTCCATAAGCATCGAGGGTGGAGGGTACCGGTCGAGTGCGCTTTTCGCTGCATGCTGGCTGCTGGCTGGCCGATATTCGTATGTTTTTCATTGTAGCGGCCAAAGCGTTGCTTAATCGAAATTCTATATAGCCATTGAAAGTAAAATTGCGAAAGGCAAGATTGTATTTCAACTCTAAAGCAAACGAAAAAAGAAAATGAAAAAGAGATTCAAGTCGTTTTTTATCGTCAATATTTCAAGTTTTTCGAATAGCTACGCGAGCGAATAGCAGGTATTGTGCAAACGCGGTAAAATAATATATTTATCGGATTTTATCGTAGTTTCTATACCTACATCTTTTTTATGCGCATTCTTTTTCGCTCTTTCTCGTTGAATCATTAACAAGACTTTGTCCCAGAACAGTCAAGTTGTGTAAATAAAATGTTATCAAAGAAAGCAAACATGCGCTCCTACATAAATAGGTTGCTTGCAAAAACTCCATTTTTTTCTTCTTCGTTCGATTTGAAAAGCTTTCTTAATTTGACGAATCAACGAATTCAAGAAGGAGAAGCAAGAAAGCCGTAGGCCGATCGAGATTTTAATAATTCTTGACATGTCCATAAAACAACAGAGACCGTTGCCTGTCTGAGCATTAAATGAATTCTAAGAGAAATGACTCGGCACATCTCTTATCTAGGTCGATATCTATTAACCAACATGCAATATATTGTCTGTTTGCTTTACTAGATTGTTTCAAAATTTCAAATATTACGTTCGTATCTGAAAAATACAACAACAACATTTTTACGCAAACGTGTGGATTTGATTCACATAAAGGGTTGAGCACAAAAGTGCGCATGCATTCAGGAATTTTGGGGTCTAAATAAAAAACAAGTAAGAACAAGTATACTCGATCCTGACCGAATCTTTTGTTTTGGTCATATAGCCATGTAAGAGTTGGGGGCGTGTGCTTAGGTTACTTTCAAATTCTTTTTAAAATTTGTGGGCGACATTTTCACTTGCGTTCGGAGAACGAGTTTACCACCGATACTACACAGTTGGCCGGACAGACAGACGGACAAACGAACAAGCGGACATATTTAAGTGCATTCCAAATTTGAAACTGGCCGAAAATTGATAACTTTATATGCTTTTTGTGAGCTTGTGTCCACTTCCTATAAAGATATTAAAAAAAAAAAAAACTCAGTTTGAACGCACTGTAGGCGTGATTAGGTTTTTCCATTTCCAGCGGCAGCAGAATATGCGTCCAATTATTTATACCTTTCTTTGCTGTCATTTGTAAGTAGAAATTAAAAACCAATTTTTTATTCCTTTTGAGCGACACCGGTGCTCGCAGTTTACATGGTCGTTGTGAGTGTGTCCTTCAGCCGATTTGGCATATTTGGCTTGCGTGCAAGAACTTCCAATGTTTTTGCCAAATTTGGAACCGATAGATCCATTTTTTACGGCGAAGACAACATATATCACAGGCATTACACAGACGGACAGACGGAAATGCTCACATCGATTCAGAATTTGATTCTAAACAAGAATATATTTAAAGCTTCGCGTTGAGCGTTGCAACCGTTTCGACAAAGTGAATATACTTCTCATTCTTCCATGATGGGTATAAAATGAAAGGTTTCAAGCCAGCATCCAAGCAAATAAAAATAATTTTTTGTGAAAGATAAATAAGTTGAATTCCCAAATAGAACAACGGAACTAGGGACATGCAAGCACATAACTGCCAGTTAGAGCAAACAAGTCTTTGCAAATTGCCAAACGATCTCAAAAAAGTAAAGTTTCCTTTAATTCCTTTCCATTTTAATCACCATAGAAGCATCGAATTCCTTATTTATTTGCTATGCAATGCTGTTTGAAACGTTCGAAGTGGATAAAGACGAAGAGAGCCCATTTTTCCTGAGTAATTTCATGATCAGTGATATCAATCATGTGATGCAATATTGGAAGTGAGAATTTTATGTCGTGACCTGGCAGTTAAATACAACAAAGTTTTCGTATCCGTTTATGAATTCATTCCGAAAAGATCCGTATCGTTAACAGGTGATAAGAGATATTACTGCAGAACCGTGAGATTATATGTTCTGCTCATGCGACACTCATATACACTCTTTCGAAACGTGCTCAAGTCGTTTGAGGTGCATTTTTATTCCTCAAACCGCTAACACTTTAATACTGCAAGATGATCTGGAAAAGTTGCTCGCGTACGATTGACGTCAGCCTTGTAAAATAAAATAAATCAATCTGTGCGCTTGAAGTCATTCCACTTATCGACATTTGTAGTAATTGAACCATCAAAGCAAATTGTAGCGATGGGATGAAAGTCTTCTCCCGCTCAATACTTTTGGTTTAAAATATGAAATCTCTTGAAAGTTTCTTACCCTTGAAAATTCCGATTCCACTTGGAGCACTGATTTTGCGACCAAGAAAGCGTTTACACATTTTTGGTTAACTTTGAGGGCGTTACTGCTTGAAACATGTGTGTGTGTGTGTGCTTGTTAGCTTAGTTCATGGTTTGGGCCAGCAATTTATTTATTTAATAGACTAGAGCTGCAATTGATGTTTAAAAATCAATGAAGTTGTGTCTGCCTAGTTTCAGGGGGACGCACGTATGTACTAACAGGAAGCTTGAAGACGAAAGAACGAAAGCATGCAAATAAGAACATAAGGGGAGAAAGATGGACAAAAAAAGATGGACGAGCATATAAAAATGTCGAGAATAGGAAAGCAACCAAATCCAAGCACGTCAACAACGAATAGTCAAAAGAACAAGACAAACATGACTTGAACGATTCTAAAATGCTTGGCAACGATAATAAATATTTTCATTTTTATTTTCTTTAGAATATAATTTCTAAAGTCTAAAGTGCGTAATCGCTTTTGTGGAGATATGTAACAGGCATGTACAGGCATTAGATTGTGATGATGATTTGGTAGTTTGCGGAGTTGCGCTCACTTGTGTTACCTTTTTAGTGCATTAAAAAAATAGAAAAATAAATAAAAGAAATTCTTTTTTCTTTCGCTTTTCAAATTTAAAATTTATAACTGTTGCGAACATTAATCATCATTTTATCTGAGTTATAAAAACGAATTGCCTGAAATGTCACATTTTGTATAAATAATTTCCTGCTACTTACTTTTTTCGTTTTCCTTATCTAAGAATTCCTCTTCTATGAAACGAGTCTTTAAGGCTCTCTTAAACTCTGCATTTTATTCTTTGTCGGAGTAGAATAAAAAATAAATAACAGAAAAAATTATAACAAAGTCTTAGTAAATAGTAATAAAAGTGAAAACTTAAAAAATAGTAGCCGTTTATTCTAAAAGTGGTATAAGTCGAACTGTGAAGTTTTTGTTGTTATATTTACGTTTCTGTATCTTCCCATATTTCGATACGCCTTTCATTAAGATTGATAAACAATTTAATGCGTTTGCCTGGTTAATCTCGCATATACGAGACACATTAAAATTTCCTAAATTAATCTCATAAACTAGTCGTGGCCTTAGTGAGAACTTGGAAGCAATGCGTAAACGGATCGTTATTCGTAAACCAGGTAAGTTTTGTATAGAAATCACAGATTAATAGGATGAAAATGATAAGAAATATTTTGTTCGAAATATTGCCCATCACTAGCTATACATTTGGCAAAGCAATCATCGAGTCATTGCCATACATTTTCGTGTAAAGTGAAACAATGCTCGGCAAGTTGGCGTCCCATCGATACCAGTAAATGGCAGTCAAAAGCACTCGGTCGTGTTGCACTGCCAATTGAGTGCCTCCAACTTATACCGAACGGTTGGTTGAAAGAATTAGACTATTTGATAGCTCGCTCGCTTTTTGAATAGCGAACGCTTCGAATTAACCTCGACGTCAGGTTGCAACATCTAATGTTCAGATTAAACTGTTCTGACCCCCCACCAAGCATCGAATGTCCTCGTCCTGTAAGAGCGATTCAGTATCGCAACAGATGTGAATGGTACAGCAGGACCTACTTATGAAGTTTTATGCCTAGAACTTTCAGAATAGATCACCATTTCATTCTCAATTACGCTGCGATGCAAAAAAGATTTCTTTTTCGCCCGTGCCGTTCGGGCTCTTTTCTGTCTGCGAATGCTGTTTATTTAGTCAAATCTTGACTTTTTCCTTTTTTGGAAACAGCAGATTAGCTTTCCGATAGTCGTCGTTACTACGGCTACTTAGCTTTGCCAGATGTTCTACACAAAACACTACTTCAGATATATATGTACCTGTATGTGCCTAGGGGCAATTCCGTTTTCATGTTTACATACCTAGTATGGCCGTGATATTCTCCTCATTCATGCACCTCTGCGTTTTTTAGGTCGATGTAATCTTCGCTGAATTACACCCAGGGCCTTAAAATACATGAGTTTGGGCGCTTTTTGATATAAGCGACAACGAAAAGTTTTCTTCGTATATATTTTTGAATATTTATGTATATATGCATATATGTAAGGACATATAATAGTACGTATATAAGTTAGTGCGTACATAAGCAAGCACATATATGTGTGTGCATAGGAGAAATTAAATCAAATACTCTTGTACTGATAAGGACGGCTTTACATCCGATATTGGTTGTAAGAGTAAAAGAGAAAAAAAAAAGCAATTCGTAAATAATAAAATGAAAATATTTTAAACCAATAAACTGAAACTATCGGAACAACAATGAAACATTGTGCTGGAAATCGCATACGTTACGTTACAATTCAATTCTATTTTCTATTAGATTTTACTTCGTTAACAAAAATTTTGTTAGCCTTGCATTGTTTACTGATAAAAATTGATATTCATTTGATGACCTGGTTTGTGGATGTGAGCTGGTGCAGTCAACTAACATTTAAGGTAAAGTAAACAAACTCTCTAATGCCACAAAAAAAAAGAAAAACAATAAATAAATAAAGCAAACGGCTTTTATCGATTTGCGAGAAGTTTGAAGTCTACGTAACGTTATTAGATTAGAGAACCAAGAAAAGCAGAGTCACTCGGCTGTTAAAACAAATTAATATTTTATGTCCTTATAACATAATGTCAGAGATTTATATTTTCTTGGCGTTGCAAAACGCATTGATTTCTCCGTATTAACGATTTAAATAAAAAAATTCTTCTTCGTTTTCTTTTTTGTTTCGCTTTTCTAAACTCCTAACATTTATAATCTTTTTAGCCTTTTTTTTGAGAATAAGAAACTTCTTCACTCATATTGTGCATGATACGAGGACATGTTTGTCTATCGCATGACATACCTATCTGTCTATCCGTTGTAGATGTACATGAAGTTGCACAAAACTAAAAAAACATTTCAAAGTGTGTTCATTAAAAAATTCAAAATTTGTTGCTCTTTGCTCCACACATATTTAGGTAACTTCTCGAAGTAGTCTTAAGCGAAAGATTGAAAACTAATCGTTTTCGATGGTAGTGCTATGAGGTCTTCTGAGGTATACTTCGATTATAACCGGTTGACCTTTCTGCCATACAGTCTTAGCTCAGCACCTAATGGTGTTTATCGATTAAAACTTTTTTCATACTTTGCGGAACGCGACACTTTTATTAATTACGTATTTACTTTTCTTTTCTTAGTTAAATTTAGTGTTTGTCCATTCCAGTAAGCGCTTGTCGACGCCGCAAAAGATGATTGATGCGCTTAAAGCTTTTATTTCAAAAAGATCGACTTTGCGACTGAAAAAGTGCTATGAAAAGTTAATTTCAACACCTGACCTCAAGTCAATTAATTATAAAGAGAATAATTTGAGAACCAATAAAAATGTTTCTGTCGCTAAACATTTTCTTTAATTTCTCCTTCATTTTTTTACTCGTTTCGCTTCGAAATGTTACTTGCATTTCAAGTAATTAAAGTGAAAGAGAAACGTTGCACCATAAAAATGCATATATGTATGTTGTTCAAGGTCTTAAAATTGTAATAAGACGTTTAAATTGACAGACATTGCCGAGAGTATTTTATTTAACTTCTGGCAGTTTGTTGGGTATTAAGTTTTTTCATTTTATACTAAGAAATATTCATTTTTCCATCGGAGTCCATCGAATATTTACATAAGTTTTTTTTCCTTAGTTGATCCAAAATTAAATATTTTATAATCATGAGTCAATCAAATTTTCATCTCATAATCAACGCAAAGAAACTTTATCTAATAATTATGTTTATAAAGCGATAAATGCAACAACAATAACAAAAATAGCAGCAACATTAACTGAAAATTTTATATAATAGCAAAAAACTTTCATGATAAAATCGACAAATTTTCTTTGCAGCCACAAACTATCAGTTTAATGTACACGAGAGAAGAATAAGGAATAAGGAACGAGTAAAAGAAGCAGAGGAGAAAACGAATATCTATCCATTGACTAAACTAAAAATGAGAAAACTTTCTACATCGAGGGAAAGATGTGTAAAAAAGAAAGTCAGAAATTTTCTTAACAAGTCTTTATGTGCATGTAATGGTTTACGGAAATATTTCTAATTTAAGGAGGATGAAATATTTATTGTTATTATTGCTTTTTTTTTTTAATCGATATTTTTTAAGAAATTTTCATAAACATATTAAAATGAAGAGAGAGAAGAAACCAAAAAAAAACAAGAAGAAGAAAAACAAAAACTTAGTAATTATGCACATAAAGTTATATATATATATATATATATATATATATATATATATATAAATTTATACAAATATATATATATATATATATTAGGTTGGGGAAAAATAAATCCATTATTTTTATATGAACTTCAGGACTTTATTTAACATGCTTCGGATTGTCCGATTTGGGTCAAATATGCACCGTTTTGTTGTATGATTTGTTGCCATTTTAAAGGTAACTTCAAAATGCTTCTCTCATAGAAGTCCTCGTCTCTATTTGCAAAAATCTCTAGTAGTCGATTTTCACAATCCTCCCTACAT
>KK502400.1:946984-1013636 GCA_000688735.1 Glossina austeni
TTATATATACTTATATATACTTATATATACTTATGTGTACTTACATATACACTTGTATGTACTTATATAAACTTATGTTTGTGCGTGTGTGTGTGCGTGTGTGTGTGTGTGTGTGTGTGTTAAATACAATTATTATGGAACTTTAAAAAGTGTTTTGCACAAAAAAAGAAAAAAACATAATACTTGAAAAAAAGGAAGCAAATCCCGCCAACAACAATCGAAGTTATGTAACGAGCGCGAAAGTATCATGATTTTTCATAAATATTCATAAATAAATTTTAAATAACACCCATTATTCAACGCTACATACGCTTCAACAACGGCATCGACCATACATGACCAACAACAACAATAACAACAATAACAACAATAATAACAAAAAGAACAAGAACAACAACAGTAACAATGATAGCAGCAATAGCAGCATCAGCAGTCTTGCATTTTGCAAACAAATTGAGAACGGATATCACTCATTCATATACATAATATGTTATGACTTTATTTTGCATAATGGTATGCAGCAGCTATACAGCATAGCGTTGTGTTGTATAGCAATAGCGTAGCAATAGCAGCAATAGTTGCCGCTCATTGTTTGCAGATAATGTGCATGCATCTGCAGTATTGAAACACAAACAACACATACATATACACATACATATACGCATAACAGATATGCAGTTAGTGTTATGTGTAGAAACAGAAACATAAAGATACGCATACGTACGTATAGGTATAAACCAATACGTAGGCCATCATCTACCATATAGTTTTATTCATATATAGGATGATTTATATATAGCATTTTGCACATATTTATGTCAATGTTTTATATTTGGCCTACACGCACACTAGTATTTTTTCTGAAAAAAAAAATAAAAATAAAAATAAATAAATAAATAAATAACTAAATATACACACACCGATTACATACACGCCCAGTATTTTGTCCATTTATTCGGCCTATGTATATATATATACATATATATATATATATAGATATATATATATATAGATATAGATATTCATATTACTATATATCAGCTTGTTTTAAATGCCATTGTATTAAAATATATTATTTATATACCGATATGCATGTAGGCATATATATATATTTATATATATATATATATGCGTGTGTATGTATTTGCATTGCGGTATAAATTGGTAAACATAACTTAATTTCTTGAATAGATAAAGATTAAAATAACAACAAATTACGAACAATTTATTTATACTGCGGTTATAGAGACTATACGCAAATATCGAATGCACACTTGGCGTATGAGTGATAACTAATACATAAATTTAAGCAAATGAATGGGTAAATTGCAATATCCATCAATGTGTTGATATGAATTTTCAATTAAATTTGAATTAAGTAAGAAATTTGAAATAAATTTTCTTAAATCCTTTAAAATTATTGCAGTTTTGCTCTAACGATTTGACCACAAGCTCTTACGAGTATATATTATGTACATATTCGTTGATAGTTGCATTAATGTAATCACTCTGGTTGTCGTTAACGGTGAGAATGTCCTTTAGTGAGATGCGATTGTAAGAAGTTTTTTTTTTCTTTTTTTTTTTTCGTATTACATATGGCGCCAATACGTTTTTGTATCAAATTTCTGATTAATATTTGGAAAAAATATGTCAATACTGAGAAAAATTTCTGATTAATATTTGGAAAAAATAGGTCAATACTGACAAAAATTTCTGATTAATATTTGGAAAAAATATCTCAATACTGACAAAAATTTCTGATTAATATTTGGAAAAAATAGGTCAATACTGACAAAAATTTTTCCTGTTGCCTAAGATAGTTCAACATTTTATTGGCGTGGAGGTACCCCATCGTACGTAACCTAAGTTTGTTTTTTGCGAAAAGGTGGCTGACTTTACGCGTGGTTCGCGTCTTTGCTAGGATAATCTAATTGTATTGAAGAAATAACTAAATGATTGTAAAAATTAATCAAAAAAAAAAAAAAAATAAACATAAATAAGAAACGAAATTATACTTCATGTTGTAAAAAATGCAAGAAAAAAGAAATTAATTGTTATTATACACCATAAAGGGCATGTAGAAAGCTGAAGAACGGTCACAATATACAAACTATGTTATAAAAAATTTTAGAAAATTGATACAATTCCGGTCTTTTTATATGTTTTAAAGGACGCCGAAAGCTGATAGCAAACCATAATTCCGTTACTATGACCAGGTGATGATGAATCACCAAAATTCTCCATATACACCCCCCTCATATGCGTGGTGATGAATCCTGATCACGGTGATGAAATTAGTTTTTCACAATGGCTTTCGGCATCCATTAAGACATGTGAAAAGTTTAGGTTACCTTTGCGTGTCTGAAAGTTGTCAAGACTCGATTTGCACATCGCAGTCTCGCAGTGACTGTACTGCACTGTAGACTGTGGATGACAACTGGTCGCAATGACGTAGTTTTTCGGTTTTGTGCTCATCATTAAAAGTTTGGCTTTTTTAGCTCTTTTCGTTTTGCTACTTATTTTATGGGTTCTCTTTAAATTTGCGGCAAATCAATCGCAACTTAGCGAAGATATTTTTAGCAGAGGCGCCTACGTAAAGAATTGTGGGTATCTTCATTTGGTTAATTTTGCTAACTATTGCGTACGTATTTTTATATCATGGTTTCATTTGGATCAGGAAAGCTTAGAAGCAATGTCAACAACTGATAAATATCAGCCTTTTATTTTGAAGGTGGGGCAAGTATATTTTTGAGAAAAATGACGATAATAATAATTTGTATGACCTTTTAATCTGTAAGCTATTTATAGTCAAAAAAATTCGAATACTCGGAAAATGGAAGTTTTAGCAATTAACGGCTTTTTGAATATGTTTACTTTGGAAGTGATGCAAGTCGATCAATTCCTTTTATATAACCAAATTTTTAGTACATAAAAGGAAACGAAAAAAATTTTTTTCAACCTAAACTTTGGAGGAAGCGCTATTCAAAAGAAAGAAAAATGCCGCGAGCGACGACGTCAAACCAGTGAATTGATTGAGTATGCGCAAGCAATTCGCCACACAAACTATTATATATAGATTATATATTAGGGGGACCCATAACTAATCAATTATTTTGCATTCATAGACAAAATGTTTTTTTTAAATGATATTTTTAGTTTTTTATCGTTTATGTAATCACCGCCGTTTGCGATGACTTCTTGGCATCGTGCTTACACTTGTCTGGTTGCCGCAGGACTAATGAGAAATGGTATGTTACGAAAATAATTGATTAGTTATGGGTCCCCTTAATATTATATATATTTATATATATATATATGGAATGGATATTGAACGAAGAAGACCAAGTAGTTTCGGAATTGTTGAAAAACTTCGTCGACAATAATGATGCAATAGAGCAGCTGCCTTGCACTTTTCACCTTGTGATTATGTTGGTGCATTCGCTTATTCCAATACACGATGAACTCTCCTTAATCTTGTTCATCAAGATTACTCGTGTCGTTGGTGTAATAAGAGCAGATTTATGAGGAAAAGTGGAAAAAGTGGGTGTCAGCGAATTGAATTTTTACAGAAGTCCTTTTAAATTAAAAAAAAAAGTTCATGATGATATGTTTTACTCCTTAAATTTCATTTGCCCTGTATAGAGATATGATCATCTCCTGCTCATCACGACCACTTTAAACCCCAAGTAAAGTTCAGTACAATTATATCTAGAAAGTAAATGATTAATGATATTGAAATTCTTCATAGAGTTGAATTGGTTTTTGTTTATGTTCTAATTTCTACTATTATTTAAAAATATTTAAAAACCATTTTCTTTATTATAACCTACACGACTTGCGATACAAACATATTTTAACATTGTGCGAATGTATTCAACACCCAGAAGGATTTGAGAAAGACCTAACTTTTTATTATACAGATCGATTCAGAGCCACTATTAGTTTGTTCATCTGTCGGTCCGTCTTGTTGTCTTGTATTTAGCGCATAGGCTGCAATTTTTGAGATTCTTCGATGAAGTTTGGTACAATGACGTGCCTTGGCCCAAGGACGAACTCTATTGAAAATGGCTCGGAACACCCTACTTTTATTATATGAATAAATATACGATGTTGTAAGGCTCTAACCCAACGTAGTGTTTTTATTTCTTATACCCAACACCGAAGGATGAGGAGTGCTTTCATTCAGTATCAAATTTTGGAGCGATTTAAGCATATACGTCTGTTCCTCTGTCCATCTGTTGTTTTGCCGGTTTTAATATTCTACTGTCCGCAAAAATTAAGTTATTGACCTCAAATTTGGCAGAAATATTGAAAGTTCTGGCACGCAGTTGAGTATCGAAAATCGGCCAAATCAGCGGAAGGGCATGGCTACGTAGAATGAGGACGTTTTTCAAAAGGAATAAAAAATTGTTTTTGCTCACTAGTAATAAGCCACAACAGATAAATGTACAAAAATTTGAACGTGTACTCTAGTGGGAAATGGAAAAACTCGGCCAAGCCCGCTCAATTTTGTAGTGTGCCATTGAATCCTTATTCTTCAAAACCTTTCTATTTCGCAGAAGCAATCTTCAAAAACCCAGTAAAATGTATAAGTTCTTGGCCATTTTCAAATCCTGAATACACCTAAGAATGTCCGTTCATCTGTCCACGTGTGCTTCTGCGCACCCGTCTTGTATCTGTGTATGTGTGTGTGTTCTCCTGTTCATAAGAATGAGGATATCGCCTACGAACTTGCAGCAGAATTTGCAAAGGATCCACCCTTTTTAAAGAACACGCCTACAACACGCCTATATAAGTATATAACAAAAACTGTTTTTTTTGCTTTGCAACACATACTCCATATATTTTATATTTTATTCTCAGAATAAAAAAATGCGGCCGCGGCCACTTAACATTATAGAGTATGAAAATTGAGTTCTTTTCGGTTTTTTTTAGGATCACGATGACGGGTATAAGAGATTCGGTGAAGACCGTATATAATTTCCCTTCTTGTTGTTTATCATAAATTTACATTATCTAATACGAGAATATTTTTAAACATATTGGAGTGCAAGCCTTTGAATATTTCGCGATTACAAAAAGTCAACTTGACCCACTTTCAAAATTAACGATTCATATAACGGTGCTACAGATTTAAACACAATTTGATTTTTTTATGTTAGCGTTCTTGAATTCTTAAGAATATTGTGGCTTAGAAAATGAAGGTAAGTTAAAGGTAAGCTGTTTGTGTGTCACAATTGCCCGTAAGAATCAGCGTCAAATGTGAAAAGACTTTCCACCGGAAATTTTTATTTATTTTCATGATCGAGCTAAGACATCTTAGTCGCATAGGTATGGTAAATAAAATTTTGAAAGAGCTTTAAGATGAAATAAAACTTTTTCTGCCTAATAATTTGTAAAATTATTCTCTTAAGTTCAAGTTATTGCGTAAGCTTTTGACAGCGTTCTCCTACCACAACAGTAAGATTTTCACCTCAGTCTTGCGTCACTTTCTTCAAACGTGTTTATGAAACGGTAGACACAAAGCCTTTAAATCGCTTGGAATGTTTAAGCTAAAGTTTACAGAAATTAATAAACAATTTAGACGGAATGTTTTTACGAATGAAAGCCATTCGTCAACAGGGTGTTTTTACGTCTCTATCTCTTCTTAAAAAATTTACCATTTAGGCATGTTTTTGTTGTTCAATATTAATCGTGACAATTAAATTTCAATAGAGGACAAACAAAATTTATTAATAGCACTCATACCCGGTTACATTAGAACTTCATTGAAATTAAACCTTTATTGCACAACATAGAAATTAGTTTGCCAAAAAGATGTTTTTCCTCTAAAGTGATGTACTTGACTCAGGGTACATTTATTTTGTGGTAAACAAAAAAAAAAAAGAAGAAAAGTGAAAACACTACAGTGAGTCATTGCTCACCATTAAACACCCTCACCCTATCTCACACAACAGATATTAATATAAAGACAATTTGAAGTAAGGGCGTTATATAGGGGGTGTGGTCGAAAAAATGGTCCAAGCCGAACAATTTTCAATAGTCTTCGTCCTTGTGCCAAGACACGTCAGCGTAAAAAATTACATCACAGTATGTGGTATGTAGGTTGCATACAAGAAAACAAGACGGACAGATGGACAAGCAAAATTGAGTGGTTTCAGAAAGTGATTCGGAATCGACCGGTATGATAATAGGTGGGCCTACCCTTAAGCTCTTCGGGATGTTGCGCCTTTTCTTTCCGATTGACGACAACCAACACTTCGATATATTCAAGTAAGAACTCTGTGAGTGAAGTGAACAAAAACACATTATCACTAAAGAGTAGTAGGACTAACTTTTCATCAATTCTTATCTTATGTGACTCGTTATGAATGCTTTGCAACGAGTCAACTTTTAGTACAAAATATTTTATATATGATCGCCATTCTCGTTCTCTTCGTTTGAGCGAAGTTGAATTACTTGAATTTTTGCATTATCATAACGCGCCTGCATTCTTTCTTGGGGAACTTTTTCACCAAGGGTTCAGCTCATACTGTTCCGCGGCAAACGTATTCGTCTATCTTAACGTCATCTGGCTTCTAGGTTGTCGCGAAGTTGAAGAAGTCGTTCCCGGGATATCCTTTTTAACTCAATTAAAGAAAACGCTCTCTTTTACATAAAAGTAACGGTGCTGTAATAGCCACTGTACTGCGAACCAAGTAAAAAGAAACCGTCTCGTCAAAATAGACTCGCATTAGACGCGTAAGACGGATCCTTGATCTTGTTTTAGCATATTTCAGCTCATCTAAAGTTCGGATCAGTTTTTCTCGATACGAAAGAATAAAAAATACGGTATTAGTACAATTCTCTCCCCTTATGCTGATGTCATAACAAAATCATAGTCCAATACGCAGTATGTTGATACAGTATTCCACCCTTATTGTAATATATACAAAATTTTTCTATTTTTTTTTTTTTTTCTTGTGTAATTTGCAATTCACTTAGGAAAAGCCCCTCACACTTATATAAACAGGCTGTTGATCAGAGAGAAGGGAGAAGGTGAGGATAGTAGGATAGATATCGATACCAATCGGTAGGTGTTATGCTTTTACTGTTGGCGAATTCACTATGAGTAAGTAATTGATTAATTAATTGAAATTAATTTAAAGAAAGCTTGAAATCTTCCAAGCTTGCAACGAGTCACTTGTAGCACATACATAATATTAAGATAATAAGTGTTAAGTAAATGTTCAAATCTGAAAAAGACGGCAAATATGTGTAAATAAAGTTAACACATACAAACCCAACAGTAATGGGTAGAGAAGTGAGTATATATTAGGTTGGGGAAAAAGAAATCCATTATTTTTTCGGTAGATGGCTACACTGGTAGATTTCTCGTAAAGTAACAATCAAACAATTACAGATTTATGCTCGTTGGAAAGGTGACGTTTCGCAGTGAAAAAAATTCTTTTCTTGTTTTTTGTTTGCTGCATTCAGTTGTGAGTTGCAGCGTGTTAAAAATGGAAGTGAACAAAGAGAAAATTCGGTACATTTTACAGTTTTTCTTTGACAAAGGCGAAAATGCAAGCCAGCCGGCTAAAATTGTGAATGGTGTTTATGGTTCCGATACTGTAACAGCCAATTATGTGCAATTTTGGTTTCGTAGATTCCGTTCAGGAATTTTTGATGTTAAAGATGCACCTCGCACAGGTAGGCCGGTCGTCGAAAATGTCGATAAAATCGGAGAAATGATCGGCGTTAGCAGTCGTAACATCGCCCAGGAGCTAAAAATCGACCATAACACAGTTTTAAACCATTTACACAAAGCTGGATTCAAAAAGAAGCAAAAGACGAACAAGAAATAATGGATTTCTTTTTCCCCAACCTAATATATATGCAAAAATAAAAAGGCGATAAGACATCGTTATCAAATCTTTCATATCTATCAGATCGTTAAACCTGCTAGTCATTACAAAATAGTTCCGCTTCGGATTCGGAGAATCCAACTTTAGTGAAATTTCTTAAAAAGCAATTACTTGAAAATCGCTGACAGAGTCATTCGTAGGAAGTTAGTAGTCAACCCTTTAACGTTGTGAAAGTGGATTGAAAAAGACGTTATTAGTTTTTTTAGAGACGCAGATATTTATTTGTTCACTTGTTCAGTAAACACCTTTAGAAGCTCATGGTGATGCTGCTCCATTATATCCCAATGGTCAATGACAAGAAAGGGACTGAAGAACCAAAACCGAATAGTGAATGGACAAAATCACAACTCAAACTCTCAAAGAGCTTTCGAGGATCTTAGAAATTGATAAATCAACTGTTTCCAGCCGTGGGAACGATGCAAAAGGAGAAAAAATGGCTACCTCGGAAACTGACTACAAAAGCCATTTTGGTGACTTGTTGCAAGCGTTGCCCAAAGATACACTATTCTAACGCGAATGGGAAGTTCCGCCACACCCAGCATATTCACTAGAGATGAAGTCTTCCGAATACCACTTGTTCAGATCGTTGCAGCAAGACATGGCCGGCACGCAGCTTCGAAAAGTTCAGGAAGTGCGAAAATGAGTCGAAGATTAGATCGCTGCCAAACCAAAGTAAGTTCTTTCGGCACGATCTCGCCATGTTGCTAGAAATATGGTCAAATGTTGTAGAAAATGATGGAAAATATTTAATTTAAAATGTGTATCGCAAAAAAAAACTGTCAAAATTGAGGCAACGACTTAATATGTAAAGAACAAATAGAAAGGAGCCTAAGAGACTGCTTTGAAGTGCAACTGTCGTCCCAGGAAAGTCGTCCGACAAGATTGCGTTACACGGAGCTCTAAAGGACCTAATTTAAAGATAGGGGGATACCCGTTTAAATAAAGGTGAGCCCGATTATTTTCGATCCTGGTGCTCGGAATAAGTAAATATATATATATATATGTATATATATATATATGTATATATATATATATATATATGAATTTTTAAGGCTTGGCAGTTCTTAGAAATAATATGCCTCTTCTATTAGACACGATATCCAAATGTTAGCTCCGAGAGTTATTGATTGATGTATTAAATGTTTGAAGAGATTTACCGAACAGCTATACGTTAAGCTACTTGCGGTGAAGAACGTGTTTCTTGTGTTTTTCGTTTTAAAATCATTCAGGTGATGGCTTTTATAGGCGTAACATGGCGATAGCCAGAAATAGTTGAAGAAAGAGGTAGAAAGTGTCCGCAGCCTAGTGGGTGCGGTTTCGCTAGAGCTTGCTACGACCAAACATGATCTGTCTGATCTGAGTTTTGATTCCAAAATTCTTGCGTACTTGACTATGCGAACCCAAAAGGACTTATTTACATAAACTGTATTTTTTATCTACACTTATTACATATAAATATATACACATACATATATACACATACATATATATATATATATAAATTAAAGTAATTTATATTTCTACATTATTTTGTAAAAATAAATTTTAACTGGCGCTTGCAACATATTGTCAAACAAAAATGTTAATTTATGCTTTTGAAACATAACCCCAATATGTAAGTGAATATAAACTCTTGCACACCCATGCACTACTCACTAAAAACGTTTAGAATTAGAAGTCAAAAGCTTTAAAATTTTGCGCAATGTTTAGAAACGCTTTATAATGATTTTCTACCAAAAAAAAAAATTCAACGTTTTGTGTCAGCAACTTTCCTTAAACTCTTTTAAAATTTATAAAATATATATATACATACATATATATATATATACATATATATATATATACATACATATACATGTATGTATGTATATATATATATACATGTATATATATATATACATGTATATACATATATATATATGTATATATATATATATGTATATATATTTTGATTATTTAGTTGCCACGTTCACAACTTACCCCTAGGGCGGTATACATATGCATAAGTGCATAAACGTATGGTTTTTATTATATATTATTCACGTACAGACAATATAAACTAATAAAAATATAACGCTAGATAGCTATTTTTTTTTTTCCCCCTAGTTTAATAAAGCAAAGTTTTTAATAGTTATTTCATGTATTTTTCTACTCTTTTTTCTTATATTTTTATTACCGCTTATGTGAAAAATATAAAAAAAAAAAAAAAAAAAAAATTGAAAAAAATAAAATTCTCAAATAAATTTTCATTTACACAAGCATGCATCGATGGTGTCATCCATATGTTTGAAATGAAAAATAAAATAAAACAAAAAAAAATGTTGCTTTTATTAGATTTTACACAAAACTAACTAAAACAGAAGAGACTTTAAATTTTCATTTTACTGTAACTGTAGAGAACGGTCATTAGATTTAACATTAATTAAAATAATATTCAAATTCAGGTATAAAAATAAAAGCGCACGTAAATGCATTATATGCAAATATATTGTGTGCGCCGGTTTGGATGAGTGGGTGTTTACCAATTTTACGGTATTGCTATTGTAATCTGTCAGCCAGATTAGAGCAGACCAAGCGGAAAATAAAGATAATAGTTAAAGAGAGGTAAAGAATTGTTCAAACTAATGGTACAATGGCCTATATGTGTGTATATAACGCTTCTCAATAAATTACCGGTCTGACGATGATGACGCAACACATGCCGTTGACGGCGTCATATGATTTGTGGATGCTACTAAACTTTAATTTCATGACATTTCGACCATCAGATTACATCGGCTACACTTTTAGTGAAATTACTTTTTTGGTCGGATTGCACCCTATTGCTGTCCGCTGCTGTCTCGAGTGTTGTGATGAGTCCACATCTCATCTATTGCCACATGCCGCATGAAACTATATATTTTTTATTTCCCCAAGACTGTGCCAAACAGTACTAAACGACGCTTTGACTCATCAACACGTTGTTGTCAGGACTGGGCAAACGCGGCGCTTACCTGAAACAGAGCTTTCCCGTGGACAAATAAATTTTCATGAAAAATAGTAGCTATTCTGCACCCTGTTACCATACACGCAACCTCGGTCTTCCGAAATATTGTTGCGCAACTTTTTAATGTTTCCTGGAACAACTGTCGAACTGTGCGGACGACCAAAGTTGTCAGCACCTCGGTAACCATACGATTGTGTTTAAAATTAGCAAACCATCGCCGACATTTATTTTTTCGACAACGAAGATTATAATATATAATAATATATTTGAATAATATAATATAATATATAATATATAATATAATATAATATAATATATTTGAAGCTGACGCTAATTGTGAAAGTGTTTTTTCTCATCAAAAAGCAACCTTTAAACAACATACGAAATTTGGATTTTTCAACGGTCTTGTCATATATGTTGCAGACAGGAGACTTATTGAGTGATGCGTAATGATATAATAAATTGAATTTGTTCTATGATTTAGTCGCACTGGTTTTAGTATAAAATTTTAAGTTATATTTCAATTTTAAATAAGTCGATTCTGGTATGTTTACAAGTTTAACAAGATTCTCTACAACAATTCATTAAAAGCTACTAGAAAGGTTTTAATATATACTTGATTATATTTTGGATAAATTTTTGTTTACTTTGGATGGAACTTACAAGATGATGTTCTTACACAAAAATTAAATTAATTATCGAAAATATTAAATTTAAAGCGAAAACTTTCTTTTTCCACTGATTATTATCTAAGAAATAAATCGTAATAGGAGTATTGTTACTACCGCTTTGCTATTATTAAACAAAAAAAATGTTGTTTTTTAAATTCTTACTTGATTCGAATGGAAACAAGTTGTCGATTAACGTTTGTAAGGAAACGTGCAAGAATCAGCCGAAAAAATATTCTAAATCAATCGCAAACATACTAAAGCTTAGCTGGCACCATTTCATAAGTCACCTTATTAGTCAACTCAATATGAGTCACACTTAATATATAATAAAAGAAAATGTCCCTCTGAACTGTGCGACTATATATTGCGAAAATATTACTCGGATTCGACTCATATCGGGCGCTGCAAGTCCGCTATTTAGTCAAGAGGTCAACTAAGCGACCAGCTGACCTGATAAAATAATCTTCTAGCCACCCAATCTTCCGATCATTTAGTCTTCTGCATAGCAGTTGAGGTTTAGCAGCCAGTTAGTTATCTGACTAAGCAGCGAAGTAGCCAGCCAGACTTCTACTCAATCGTTTGGCCAAGCATTTAGCATCTAAGCGGTCATTTAGCCAATTAGGCAACTAATCAACGGAATACATGGAGAGCCCGCCACTCATGTATTCTAGGCAATCAATTAAGGCATCATCGTTCCATTCAGAGGGTTAGCCAATAAAAGTGGTGCTTCCCAATGCAATATCGATTATCGATTGCTTACTTTCGCCAATCTAAGCAAAATGCTTATGCTCTCTATGCGATCTAAAAGCTCAGTGATGTAGAGCTGACCTTGCTCGGAGGTATGGTAAGTGCCACGCCTCGGTGAAGGCGTAACACTTATCGATTGAACACAACCGCACTAAGCTGCGCCTCCTTGTCTGTTTCTCTTTCTTCGCACCTTTCTGATTGTCACCGCATTATACCGGTAGTGGACATCTTTCGAGTGGTTGGTCGCCTTAAAAAACAAAAGTCGTTTCGGTTTTCGAATATAAGAATCCTAATGCATTTTATTTACTTTGAGTTTTTCAACTACTGATAACAGTCAATGTTATGCACAATATGTAAAATACATCGATCAATAATTCCCGAGACCAAGATATAAACATCGTCTCTTGCAATAAAAAATCTGGAGTTGCGTGATGTCTCTGAAAATCGTCACAACTCGATTTGGACGTTGCATTCGTTCGGAGTTTGTACTGAAACTGTGCATGAGAGTTAGTAGCAATAACTTCGTTTTGGGGCTTGGGTATACTCGGTTCCTTATATATATGTTTATCCACCATTGAAGGACGGCGCTATACTCATTTTGTTTTTTTTTTTTTTTTCATAATATGAAATTTCAGAGACCCTAGAAAGTATATATATTCGTGATCAGCGTGCAATTCTTAACTGACTGAGCCATGTGTGTGTATCGGTGTGTGCCTGAGTGGGGGTCCTTATAGGCATTCTGTTGGTCGCACAACTGAAGTTATCGACTTCAAATTTGGCGGAAACATTGAAAGTTTTTGCACGCAAATTGGTATTGAAAATGGGCCAAATTGGTCTGAACAGAAGCTCGCAGGGGAGCATAAACTGAACGCAAGTCTTCCCTTTTCCTTAATAAAAGTTTGCGGGTTTTTGCTCGTTTCTCAGAAATTATAAAAGTAAGAAAGCTGCAGTTTACTCTTTACGTGCGAAAACGCAAAAAATAGGCCATGCCCACACACAGTTACAATTGATTAAATTTTATATATGTATGAATATAACTTCTTCTTCACTTGTTTAACATCAATAATTATTTTATTTGTTTTTTTTTTTCTGGGCGATAAAGCTGAACTTAGCAACGACACTTTTAACGAAGACACAACCCATAAAAAATCTCATGTCGTTAATTTCTTAATGTTTTGCTAATTATAAAATACATCTGACCATCCACAGGACGCCGATATTTCTGAAAGAGGTGAAGGCCCATAAGAGGCATGTCGGTAAAGATAACTGACATCCTAAAGACATCTAATCGATGCCAATGTATTTACAAATTTGCAACGAAATTTCAACATAAGTAAGCAGTGGAAGACATGCCCGACGCACAACCGCCTATAACATTGTCCAGATTTGGGCCCAGGAATTTGCATTTATTTGCAATCCCTAAAAGGCTACTGTAGATGGAATTAAATGATGGGGTCATTGCAAAAATTTAAGCGAATTTTGGCGAACTCATCGAAATATTAAAGAATTTTCGGACTGATTGTATGACTTTTGAAGAAGGTTACGTTGATGATCACATATTGCAAAAGAAATTCTTTTACTTAGTCCTGAGAATTATTGACCGATATATTGTATATATGTATTATACTGTAATTATAACCACATTAAAAGTAACTGTGAGTATTTAGAAAAAGAGTTCACGTAATACTATCAACTTTCAAATAATAGTTTAAAGGAAAAAATTAAGGCGGACTATGCATCAATTTAAAAACTGTTCGAGGAAAGATACTTTCATCTATCACTGATAATAAGTTTCCCTTCTTAGGACATTATTCGCTACCAGTCGTCATTTTGATCGTAATTTGTAAAAGACAATCCTCGCATCGATTGCCAGCATCAATGTACGGTTTTTGTGCATTCGAATCTAATTCTTTTTCTCAAATTCAAGAATATTGCAAATGCTTAAAAAAGTGAAAAAAAAAAAATGCTACATATGCTTACATGTAAAACTACAACGTAGCACGGGTTGCCAAGGCGAATATAGTCGTCTCTATAAGAATATAAGTTTTTAACGACCTCATGCTTTGCCTCTTTATGAAAATAAACTGCTTTTGCCTGCTTTACCCATATTAGAGAAATTTGGATTTTTATCCTTGGTATTCCCTTCTTAGCTCAGCTAATAAATAAACCGTAATATTGACTTTTAAAAATAAATCTTATGTGTACATATTGAAAATAAGCTCCTATAAGATGTAACGAAAAATGGGAACAAAAATGAAGATAAAAAAAAAAAAATACCGATTGAATGAAAATCATTTTTGAATTCTGTTTAAGGACGACTTTTGTTCCTCGCTAGTATTAGAATAAAATGAAGAAACTTTGCACACTGACATATTTTGACCCAAGGGCGAGTCTAACTGAAAAAGTAATAGTTCAGAACACTTTTACGACGACTTCCTCCGTAAAAAAGTCTTTATATGCAAAAATTTGCAAATTTTCAAAAATCCTCGACAGAAATCATTGAATAATGATATGAAAAATTTCGATCGGATGCGTCAATTTTTTGAACCTTCTTTCTTACATCAATTTGGCTTGAAAATTAACGGAATCAAATTTCAATCACGTTGGTCCTCTAAAGCGCACTAATATGCGCACGAATACGAGCTCACATGAAAAGTAAGCCTTCATACGGCAAAAAATTTTAATAATTTCTATGAGATAACCACCTGATGCCATTGGCACAAGCGGGCTGTGCAATATTTCTGCATAAAAGATAAAAAAATTAAGGTAAGTGAAAGCTTTTATTGGTTCAAATCAGTTCATTTCATAATTATGTATATATACTTGGGGGACCCATAACTAATCAATTATTTTGCATTCATAGACAAAATGTTTTTTTGAAATGACATTTTTAGTTTTTAATCGTTTATCACCGATAATCACCGTCGTTTGCGATGACTTGTTGCCATCGTTCCTGCAAAAGTTCAATCCCCCTCTTGGAAAAGTGGGGTGGGCGTGACTTGAAATATAACTCAAGGTGCGTTTGGACATCGGATAAGAAATTAAAATTTTTATTTCGTAACAAATGCTCCAGTGACCTGAACAGATGGTAGTCCGACGGTTCTAGGTCTGGGGAGTTAATTTTCTCTTGAGTAATCTTCGCTGCATGTGGACGGGCACTATCTTGTTGGAGTATCACACCTTTTCTGTTCACTAAAGCTGGTCTTTTTTCTGTGAGTGCGGACTGTAACCGTTGTAATTGTTGACAATACAGGTCAGCAGTAACTGTCTCTCCAGGTTTCAATAATTCGTAATGCACTATACCGGCACAATCCCACCAAATACACAATAACACCTTGCTCAGGGATAGGGTTGGTTTAGGGGTTGGAAGAGGTCTCCCGTTTGCAGACAACCACTGTTTCGATCGCTTTATGTTATCATAAAGGATCCATTTTTCATCTCCAGTTACGATCCTAGACAAAAATGGATCTCTGCTTAGTCCGGGTGTGCATGTAATTACAAATTGTTCGCCAAAGATTTTTATTGGCCTCAGACAGCAGGTGTGGAATCCATTTACCTTGTCTATGTACCCTACCAATCTCTTTTAAATGCCTTTGTACGGTGGTCCAGGCCAAGGACCCAAGGCTTCTTGGTAGTTCCTGTATAGTTAACCTTGGATCAGACGCCACTAGAGATTCTAAGGCGTCGTTATAATTGAAATAAAATAATTGATTAGTTATGGGTCCCACTAATATATGTATAGGTTGAATATTTTAAATCTAATATTCAGATGTATGAGAAAGAAGTTAAGGTTTTGCGTGCATTTGCGTACGCACATCATATGTAATGAATACATTTATAATAGTTGCCCTAAAAATCACAAGTTCGTTCATGCTTTGCAGTTATTATATACAACTCAAATCTTAAAAGCTAGTATTTATATATATATATATATATATATATATATATATATATATATAACTATTTATTATTATTATTGTATTCGATTGCTATTCAATGCAATCTGTGAGAAAATAAAAGCAAATATCTTGTACAAGTAAACAAGTTCTCAAACTCGATGCATAATGCAATGAATAAGTTAATGTAATAAGAGTAACAGTATTTTGTATTTCTTTTAGTTAGGGTTCACTTTTTGCAGTTTCTTAAAGGCAAATTGTCGATCGAATTGCATTCTTGCTTGGGTGGCCAGGAGAGCAGGCAAACAGTGGACAGGAGAGAAGGGGAGCAGACAAAGAAGGAAAATTCTGTTTTTTTCCTTACTTTTATTCGTGTTTTTAATGTTTTCATTACCAAATCAAAACAACGCTTTTGTTTATCTTACTTTAGAGTTAGTATAATTGTTGTTGTTTTTTCTGTGCTTTTGTTCTGTTTTTCAATCCTCTGCTCTATTGAACTAGTTTGTGTTTTCACTTCTCTCCTCTTTATTTGTTTACTAGCGGTGTAATATATTCAGTTGCGAGTTGTTGCCAAATAGCTGTTCTCTCCTTCTTCTGTCAGTTTCTCATTCAAGTTCCTTTTCACTTACATATGCATACAAGAAAGTCTCGATATGTATTTGCTTGTGTGTGGCATTTGTGCAGTTGTGTTTATTTCTTGAACTTTTTCTCCTTTTTTGTTTACGATGCAATACGATAGCATAGGATTAGTTATTGTAGTTGTTGCAAATGAAATATTGCCTTACTTCAGATTTACTACAGATACACATACACATAGATACGTATGCACATAAGTAGTTAGTTCACCTTAGTAAATATTTTTAAAGTAAAATTAAATAAATTTTCATGTGAAATTTAAATTCCTTATGTAAAATAATATTGCTTTAGCTATTTACTCATAGTATTTTAAAAAGTCTTAAGCCTTTAATAAGATTAAAATTCAAACACGCGCTCATGTGTGGAAATAAATCTTGTCCGTGTTAGAGTCTCCTTGCTTCTCTTCATTGCTAGCGAAAACTGAAAACGTCCCTTCCGATTCCATACTTCCCTGAGATTCTTTTAGAAAATAGAAGAGCGGCTAACTATTACTTGTGACGCTTCTTCGCCTTCACGTTCTATCAAAATTGAGTTGTTATGCATCACTGAAAGTACAGTTTCTACGTTCACTCCAGAAAGCTATGAAATTGCAAATATGGATAAAAGATATTAGGGCGGACTACTGCTGGGCAGTGAAACGCATCGAAATGCATCGTAAGTGCATCAGTGTGAGAGATATGTTAAAAAATGCACCTCGAACAATATGTACTTTTGTTATATGATTTTTATTAAATCCGTTGATTTAACTAATTATTCCCCTCCTGCAAGGATTTCTCTTATTCACAATATTTAAAATAATAATTAATAACTAATGGGGGAAACGTTAAAGTTGTAGGTCAGTGTAATCAATACGATTCAGTGAAAATGAAAGCTTATAGCTGATAATGGATTTGCGATGAAATGTTCACGGTCTCGGCACAATTTCTTTTTCACAAACACGAACTATATTCAATATCTCCGCATAGGGCGAAAGAATTTTTTTGAACAGTTAGCTGTTGTATCTTGTTAGCTTGGGAACTTTATGAAATGAAGGCCGATAATCGAAATCTTTCTTATGAAATACTCAATTATTAGCATATCGTGTCGGTTACATCGACCCTGAATTGACTTAAGCACAAAAGCATGAAAAAAGTAATTTTGATAATTATATGGTAAACGGCAGACAAGTAAAATATCGAAAGCAATTAGGATCAATGTCATGAAATAATTTCCAAAAACCCAAAGTCGAAATCTTATCCTGATTAATATAAAGAATAAGTCGCTTAAACTTTAACAACTTACAAGCAATGCCTAGTAGTTTGGTGGGATTTCGCTGAGAACTTAAAAATCTTTCTGAATAACTTTTAAAATTCATCGATTTTTCTATCCAGCATATAAGTCGTATACACAAATTTATTATATGATAAATAGAAATAGTTTGTCTAATGGGACGCGTTGTTGTTCATTTCTTTAAGGTTAACGCCAAGATTTTCTTATACTATTGACACTATTTCATATAGTGGTTGTAGTGATGCCATTTCGTATTGACATAGGGACTATATTTTATATAAGAAAATCATTCAATTCGATCTTTATTAGTAGTGTTCATTTATGTTTGCGGTCTTGTGTTGTAGTGACGCCATTTCGTTTTGACATAGGGACTATATTTTATATAAGAAAATCATTCTATTCGATCTTTATTAGTAGTATTCATTAATGTTTGTTTAATGTCTTTTCATTGAAAGAGCCACGCCCTATGTTCATAAATTATATTAATTTTACACCGAAAGGAGAGGGTTTCATATTGAAAAGTTTTGTGTCCTTTTGCTAATTTACGCTAATCATAATCATTCCACTGTGGGTTAGTGAATAATTCCTTATTTATTCCTTCTATTGAGAATAAAAACTCCATTGAGATGAATGGCGAGAGAGACACACATAATATATCGAGCAATCGATTCATTATGCGAGAATCTTAGGAATTCTGTAATTGAATGGATTTCCTAAAAGTAGCTTCGTTCTTATATCTTTGGACTAATTCTTGTGAGATCATTTAAAATGGTTGGTAAACCACATTCATGCTGTAAAAGCGATTGTTGAACTCATAGTTCATATAATTCTCGACAGTTCAGTTAACCGGATTCGTCCTTGTTAGAGGAAGTGGTGGTGGATGAAATTATTAGGTGTTTGCGTATTGAGAAAATTTTCCATTATTTTCCATCATTTTCTACAGGTTTTTCCCATTTTTCTGGCGGCACAGCGATACTATGACGAAAGACGGATATTAGTTTGGCACCGATCCAATCATCGACCCATTTTCGCACATTTTTAGCGTTTTGAAACTGCGTGGCAGTCAAGCTATGCTGCATCGATCTGAACAAGGCGCTCTGTCTGGCGAGTGTATTGGCTAGAGCTAGAACTTCCCATTCGAGTTACAACAGTGTTACCTTGACAACTTATGCCAACGTTGTCATGCAAGTCGTTGAGTAGAGAAAGGTCAAAAAGATCGAATTTAACCATCGTGTGTATTGATACTTCGCATTAGTTTACCATTTTCATCAATAGATGTATCGCGGATTAAAATAGATGCACGCACCTATTATTAGATCATATTGAGAAGCCTCCGCGGTTTATTTCTTTGTGCCGAATTTCTTTTTGTAGCCTGTTTTTTTCAAATAATTCCAAGCTGTCATGTGGTTGATGTCTAGTGCCTCCGCTATTTCCTGACAACTTGCGAGCCGGTCTTGCTCCATTAGTTGCAAAATTTCTTCGATCTTTTCAGTGATTGCGACGTGCATCTTTGACATCGAAATTTCCGGAACTGAATCGAGCGAACCACTCCTGGCTCCTTCATTCACTCACAGCATTCTCACTGTACGCTTCACAAATTTTTTTTTAACTTTTTTTAGAATAAAAAAGCGTAACTTAGCGCACATATTTCGCTCATTTTCAAATTAATATAGTTTTTTACACGAGCATAGAATGGGAAAACTATCTGCACAAAAAATGTAACTTAAGATGTCACCTCTTAAGCACATGTTCGTTTGAGACAATTGAATGAGTGTTCCCCGATATATAAGCGCCAATCCCACCCTGCGGACAAAAACCGCGGTGAATTTTCAACAAGACCTAGAATATTAAGATCCGAGTTGCACAGATTAGCACAAAAGCACAAAAAAAAAAAAAAAAAAAATTTCAATTTTTCAATATTTGAAAGCATAAAAAACAACAAAAACAATTCTCAACTTTTCTCAATTCACTTAGCGTTTTTTGCAGAAAAACAGTTTGCATGGGTTCGTAGTAATAATAAAAATTGCGGAACACAATAGGGGTGAACCTAAACTTCCCTCCCTCACTTTTACTATATCCCTGCTAGACTCTATTCCGGTTCGTCCCTTTCCCGGGAAAATGCTTCTCAATTCCATATTAGCCCCCTTGGTCTTGTTCTCCCTTATCATGAATGAGTGACTGGAGTGTTGCATGATGTAAGGTCAACAAAGAGGTCTTGAACCAATGTGTCATCTTACTATCTTGTCGTTTAGTCACTTTTCATCTGGGTGCATAGTACATGTAAAAAGAAAGCATAATAATATCAAGAAGAATATTAAGATTAATGTCTTGAAAGTAACTGCCAGAAGCACGCTTCGTTTCGCCTACTTATGGATACAGAGTCTGCAGAACTTTTGTTTGATTTCCAATATTTTAAAAGCAATCATTCGTAGAGAGAAAGTCTCGTTTTTTTCCAATTCCGTGTTTAATGCTTAGAGGGTGCCCATGATATCTGGCCGGGGGAACTGCGAATCTGATAAAGTTATTACAGTGTGACCATGGGTAGAACTCGGTACATTCCATTCATATGTTTTGGAGACGCCATTAGCTGCATTTCATGATCAATTTTAGGCCTCAATGACTCTTAACGAGCTATTTGAGTTTATTTGAATATTCTAGACCTCCGATTAGAAATTCAAATACATTTCAAGAGATATATCATAGCGATCCTCGCGTCTTAACATGAGTGACATGACACTCGAATTGAATTTAAAGGCCCGGAAGAAATAGGCTTCAAAGCAATTTTTAGATTGATGAGGTGCTACACCTACATTCGAGATATGTCTATAGACACAGTATGTTAGCCATAAAAAAACTGAAGTTATCCGAATTGAAGTAAAGGAAACTAGAAAGTTCGCATTAAAAAAGACGGATAAAATTGTTTAAATTATCAAAATTTGTTATAATTTATTAAAAAAAGCAGTTGAACGAAAAATAGAGTGAAGTGAAGTTAAAAGCGATTATTTATTTTGTCGTGAAATTGTAAAAGTTTGTTGTTTTTTAATTGCTTCAGCTCTCGATTCCGTTTTCATTCAAAGTGAAAGCAGTTAAAAATCCGTTATATCCATGTAAGGTGAGAGATATTCTCCCGAATCAACACTTTGCTTATCATCATCATTTAAATTCGTGTTAATTATTTGCAAGAGATCGTGTTTTGTTGAATTATTTCCGACAAGGAAGCCGTCAACGTCCGGCTGTAAAGCAAGTGGTTTGCAGTTTGCGCTAGTAACAGCGCCTCCATACAATAACGGCACTGTCTGGGACATTTCTTTTGATACATAATTGTCTAGCCATTTCCTGATGAAACCTAAAACACTCTGAGCGTTATGAGGTCTAGCCGACTTCCCACTGCCTAAGGCCCAAACCGGCTCGTAGACTAACATTACGTTCTGCCAATCTTTGATATGCTTATGCAATGAGGCTAATTGATTGGCCAGTGTTGACTCTGTATTACCAGCAGAACGATCATCGTAACTCTCGCCAACGCAAACGATAACACTCAGACCTTCACTTAATGCATAGGCTGCCTTTTCGGCTACCAATTCATCGCTTTCATTAAGTACGTTACGTCGATCCGAATGGCCGAGTAATACCCAACTAACACCGACATCTTTAAGCATAACAGGACTCACTTCGCCTGTAGTATACGTACCCTTGCACTCCTTATAACAATTGAGGGCAGCCAAATTAAAGCGTTCCGGCAACAGTTGTCGTACAAATTGTAAATACGGGAACGGACAGCCGACAATGACATCGGTATTATCGTCAAGAGCACTGATAGAGAGCATTTTACATATTTCTTTTATATTCTCCTTACCAGTTATTCCTTTCCAATTTGCGACAACATAAAATTTTCTTTCATCCATCTTGTAAGAATTGCTAAAATCGCGTCTTAAAAATTTAATGCCAAAAAAAAATTTAATATCAAATTTTGTATTTTTTCGAAGTTCAAAATTTTTCTAAAAAAAAAGTTCTATGTTTCCTTGCATGTTCAACTAATATAAGTCATGTGTCAATTTGTGTAAAAAATTGACAAAAAAAAAAAATTCAAAAGAAAGCAGCGTCGACTACAATTGTGTTTGAAGAAATTAACGATCAGTTCTAAATTCCATTTTCTCATTAACGCTTAAAAAGAAAACTCCTTGCAGAAAAGGAACTGTTTTAGCATTACACCTAACGTATAGGGCAATATGACCTGTTGAACTTTTGGACTTAAAAATTAAAGGATAGTTATATAGCGTGCACAGTTCCAACATTTTTGCGGTCATTTTTAGGAATTTTTACGGTTAAACGTGCGCGTGGTCGAGCTCCCAAGATATCGATAACTTACACGCATTTCTATTTTGACCTATAACTTTTGTGCAATCGCTACAATCACACACACACCCACACAAATGCAGATACAAAGATGATATTTACCATAAATATTGCTCGGTCGATTCCAAATATAAGGCTAAAAATTAGATGTGAAGTGATCGGGTATATGTGTACGACCACAAATACAAAAAAAGTCCAAGTCATATGAACGTTTTTCGTATGATTAGCTTTACCTCTATGCACAATATAGTGGTTTATTTTTGCTTTTCATCTCAAACGCATGTCACCATCTGCTTATGCCATAATTCTATTATATAATCCAATATAATGGTCACGGCAATCTCGTAGCAAGCAGATCCCTCTATATATGTCAATACGTAGATGTAGAAGTAAAAGAGTAATACGTTCGTATCTATTTGGGAACGATATACATTTTAAAGGATGATAAAATGCATTTAACGTACTGAAGAAAATCTTTGCCATACATTTTCTTGAAAAGAAAAAGTTTCCTTGCTCTTAAATGGCTTAGCATATTATTTGCCTGTGCTCGCTTTTAAAAAGGCTTATAAAAAACATATGCTAAACATAGCACGCATCATTAACTTTAATCTTTTTACTAACTAACTATAAAAGAAAGAGTATATCATCTTCCATTATTTTGAACTCTGTAGGTAATAATGCGTACGTACTTTCGAGCAAAGTGAGTTGATGGTGGAAAAAGAGAAAAAAGAAGTAAAAAAAAATTACATTCGGTCGTAACCGAATCTTTTCTACCCATCACCGTTATGTGAAAGAGGCAAAATAAGCAAAAGAACTCAATTTTCATGTTCTATAACACGCAGTGGACGAGGCTGGTATTTTCTATTTTCAAAATGAAATTATTTGTCGCATAGGCGTGTGGGCGTTGTAGACGTGTTCTTTGAAAAGTTTAAATCACTTTCAAATCCTTCTTCTTCAATTTTTCTTCAAGTTTTCACCTTTAAACAGTTGTGCAGACAGACAGATGGACAGACGGGCATGCTTTGTTGCGTTCGAAATTTGAAACCGGCCAAAAATTTATATAGTTTAGAGGGTTTTTGAAGAGTGTTTCTGGGCGTAATAAAGATATTGAAATTTTAGTACACTATAATATTGGGTAGGCGTGGTCAATTTTTTCCATTTTTCTACAGCTACTACAGCATCGCCCTAAGAATATGCGTTGAAATTTTTCTACATTGATCTGCTACAGTTTATGAATAATGAGCATATGTGGGCGTGTCACTCAACCGATTTGACATATTTTGAATACCGACCTGCTTGCAAGAACTTCCAATATTTCGATCAAATTGCAAGCCGTTCGCTTAATTTTTGCAGCCAGCAAAATCTTCACAACCGACAGTACACAGACGGACAGACGGATGTGTTGAATCAAATCGGAATTTGATGCTGATCAAGAATATATGTATTTTGTTGGCCCTCAGGAGCCTTCTTCTGGGCGCTGTAAACGGGTTGACAAACTGACTACACCCCTCATCCTTCGGTGATGGGTATAAAAAGAAAAACCGTATAATTAATCTTTAAATTTTCACTGTCTGCTGACTAACACACATTATATCTTCAATACGTGCACTTGGCTGTGCTGTCGTCAGCAAGTTTAAAGAAAACTTGAAAATAAAATATTTATAGATTTCTAGTGTTCTAAATATTTGTTGTCGTATTAGTGTCAAAAGATTTTTCAATTCTCCTCAAAGCATATGCGAATGTTGAAAGCGTTCAACACGGAAAGAAGGCCATAATGTATCAACCGATTTTAACGTGTTGCGTGCAATATTTGATTGGAAATTTTTTTTATATCGAAAATATGTATATGTTTTTGTGTAATTTCATGGCAGTTTATAGGCAATTATTCAAACTAAAAATATATACTTTTGCGTACTCTGTTTATTCATTTATTTATTTATATACTTTCATTATTAGAATTATGGATAAATCTTTGATCTGTGTTAGGTACTTTTTGTGCTCGCCATAAACTCGATATTAAGGCGCACTTTTAATGATCTGAAAAATTTAAAAGAAAACAGTAACCAGTTTTCTGGCAACGGCTTTCATCAATTTAGTTTCGAGCCGGATGCCTCGTATTTCAATTAGTCGTGGATAATAAAAGAGGTATGGATTATATTGCAATATCGACTGAAACGTCCTCAAAACATTTCTTTGCAGCCTTAAAATAAAGTCTACTGTAAGTCTGTCCGGTCTTAAGACCGGCCGGCCGACCGACTTCAGCTAACCGCTTCAGCTTATGTTGGGCTGCAAGTGTGTCCTTTGATGCGGAGCAAGTGGCTCCTTTTCAATATTATTCTGCGGGCGGGAATTCGCAACTTCCGAAATCGATGCTTAAAAACTTGTGACCGGGAACGTACACGTGAATGGACGCGCGAACGGGCTTGACTACACTAAAATCGGAATTTAAAATGATTCGGGGATTAATTTCATATATTACAAAAGGATTACGAGGCTTCCTTGAGAAGCTGAAAAACCACATTTCACTTTTACCTAATCCCAACGTGGATCAACGCTTAATTTCACATAAAGAAAATCTGGTATAGCCTCAGTATCGATCAATCGGCATTGTCGAGATATTTATGTAAGCCGGAATATAAAATCATTTCAGTGTTTAGATGCCGCCTGAAATGAAGGAAAGATAATTCTTGATACTAAGGGAAACTGCACCCATTAAACGAAACGGCCGATCCGGTAAAATAATGCTTACAACTTAATGAACAATTGATGATTCGAAAAGGTGGAGATAAAAGACCAACTTGGGTCAACCCATTATCAGATCATCAATGCATATAGCACTTGTATATATGCATATGCAGGATGCATTCCATGCAAAGCGTGATATATTTTCTCATTGTAACAGAAAGACGAAATAATCTTAAAAGAAATGGATTTCAATTAAAAATTAAAATATAATTTTGTTTAACTCAGCAAAGCTCATTTAATACTTTAATCTTTTATCTTAAACACATGGAAAGCGTTTAACATTTAGTCGAAGGCTTAAAGAAAAAAAACTTTCTTATTTTATACGTGTTTGTCGTACATGTGCAGCGTCGTAAATCTGATGGAACCACACGACACATTCATATAAATACATAAGTGGTTAGTTTTGAATTATGTTAAATAAACACACATCCAGACAACTTTCTCTTTCTCTCTTTCTCTTTCTCTCTCTGTTTTCAGAAACTTTATAAAACGAAAACTCGTATATATAGTCGACAGAGGCACTTGAAGAGGAATAAAATTCGATGAAATAGCAATTACAAGAAACGAAAGGGAATAAATTATAGTGAAAGTGGTCATTGAATACTCTGCAGTACAATTCTCTTTTATGTATTTTAATGAAGTTGCGATAAAAGTAATCAAAACAAGGTAAATTATTTATTCTTTCATTTTTTTTTTTTTTTTTTTTTTTTTTTTTTTTTGAGGAAATCTGAACTCTTTTTTTGCAAGCCAAGGGTATTTAAATAACCTTTTTTTATATTTGTTCTTTTTGTTTTTCTTTTACTTGTTTATTGTTAAAATTGTTCTTCTTCGTTGTTGCTTATCTGGCTAGTATCGTGTCATTTCGTTTAGTTCTTTTAAGGAATATCTCTACTGAAGATCGTATCTTTCAATCCCAAAAATGCGTTTTTTAAACTTTAATTCCCCTGACATTCCACTTTATCAGCACACATTCGCTTGATTACGTCTTGCAATTTACAAGATACGTTAGAAATTTTTAAATAGAAAAGAGTGAAAACAGGGTCCACCAGCGAACAGTCTACACAGCTACACTTAATACTATTATTCATGTCAAGATTTTTCACAATAACTCATTATATGGGAAGTGATTGAAAAAGTTGTCCGATCCGAACCATTTGCAATAGCCTTCGCCTTTGGATCAAAACATATCGTTGTACCGAGTTTCATTAAAATATCTCAAAAGATATGGAATGTAGATTGACAGATGGACAGACAAGCCTAGATTGGTGTAGCATAAGATGCGTCTATCTTAAGCCCTACTGTGCTTTGTATATGTCCACACTAACCTAATATATCCTTTTACCGTAGGTGGTGTAGGATATAATTATACGCACTAGGCAAACGTAGATGACTTTTTTAATTGATGTCACTTACGTAAGCGTTAGACTAACATTACACTAAGAATCACTAAAGGCATTAAACTTATAACCGTATTATGGCGCTGTGACCGGTCCCTAATCTTAAGGGAGAATAACAGCTCTTTCTCGGGTCAATGAATGACAATAAAATTTTTCAATATCAAATGTATTATGAAGCAAACTACTTATGACGGCTTTGTGACGTTACTCAGAATCCATCTGTTAATCTAAAATTATGATCTTTCTTATTAAGCGAAGTTCGTTCATCAAAAAGAATAAGTAAAATATCGTTACATTCACTTTAATTCTTTCTATTTTCATTTTTAAATAAGTACTTGTAGGGCAACTAGCAGCGCAAACATACTTTTACATAAAGTAAAAATAATTGATTGAAAAATACAGAGTTTTTTTTGCAAGCACGCTAAAGTGACTGCTCTTGAAGGCAGGCGAATATTGATCGAAATTGTGGCAAATTGCCAGAAAGAAGTTCCAGGTCAAAGTAAATACCATTTGTTGTCTGCCTAATGATAAGGAGGTCCATACAAATAAAACAACATTTTTTTTAAAAGAATTACGAAGCGGCACATGAGGCATTTCCTGCAGTATCTATGGAGAGTTCAGCAGAGTTCTTAGTTAACACGAAATAATTGTATTGCTCTTACTTTTAAATATATTTAAGTATTATTTAGCAGGGAGAACACTATAATAGCTTTAAAAAAACACCTTTTTTTTTTACAATGTTTTTTGCCTGAATGAATGGCAAGGGAATTACAATATCCAAGGACATTATTAAGTATATAAGTGTTGTAGTATTGGAAAAAAAAAAAAGAGTTTTTAAAAAACATTTAAAAAATAGGGAACACTAGGGGTCTTCTGTGGCAAACAGCGCAATTCGTTCATATTTAAATTTTAAAAACAAATCATACAAACTACACATCCACACTACCACAAAGGACGATGGATATTAAGGAACGATTGATTGTTGCGTGATTGTTGTGTATATGAACGAAAAACTTCATTCACGAGCAAACGTTTGCTTATATATAGTGTTTTAATTAACTTATCTATTACCCTTGCTCCGCTCATCGCGATTAACTAAAAAATCATATTTTAAAGAAATTGTAAAAAAAAAAACAAATGAAAAAAGTGAGAATTGCTGGAGGTAACTGGTTGTTTGAGTTTTCAAAAATCTTATTTCACGAGGAATGCTCCTAAAATCTCATGTATCTGTGTACTGGCCTAAAATTATATTCGGAAAATCGAATTTTTAAAGCATTTAAAATATTTCTTCAGCAACATTTAAGCCAATAAAGAGAAAAATGAGGAAAAATGTTCAGTACTTTTGTCCTTTGTATTCCAAGCGGATATCATATTTTGCGATAAAACACAATAGAACACACACGCAGTGAATTATCTGGTATTGATTTGCCGAATTCTAGAAGAAGAGAGAAGACCACCATATCACCACATTAGTCATATATTCTAGCGAAGATGATAAGTTTTTTTAAATGTGTTTTATAAGCACTTTAAATATACGGTTCACCTAAGCATGAGGAATCGGAATAGGTCTTAGATGATAAGTAGCTAGCATTCGTTTGCGAAGATGTTAAACATTCATTATGAAGCGAAAGTCGTGGTTTTCGTACAAGAGCCAGAATGATATATATATATAAATATATATATATATATATATACAATATATACATGAAGATAAATCGCTGGCCTCGTTTCAAAAAACACCGAAGTGAAAATAGACCACCAAGATAGTCCACTTTTTTAAGGATTGTGTCCTTGCTAAACTACGGCTTATGCCGAAGTAAAAAGCACCAAATAAAATAAGTTTTAATATTAAAAAATATTACGAAGCATACATACATACGTAGATAACACAAACTAAGCCACTAATTACGATTACTAAACTAAAAAAAAAAACAAGTTACTACTACTGCTAACTGCCATGCGCAGGTATAGTAAAAACACTGGAACAATGCGATGCACAAATCGAGTTCAAACAATTTCTGGAGACATTACGAAACTGCAGAATTTTAATGATAAGTCGTAAAGGACGTTGAGACCTATCGGAGGAATCTCATTTAATTGCCAGAGCCGGGTTGTTGCTGCAAATTTCAGCGTCCTTTAGGACATGTCAACAATCTGCAGTTACTTAAAACTTCGCTTTATTCAATTTTTTCTAACACGCTTTGGTTATTGTAACATTAGGCCAATTATATATGTACGCCGTATGTTATACGTTCAAGTATGATTTCGTTTTTTATTTATATTTATTTGTCTTTGCTCATCATATTGTTATTCTCTAAACATTGTCGAATTGTCACTTACCTTAGCAGAGGCACGAAGCAAGCTCAAAGATAGCCCGCCTTTTAGCAAAGACAAAAATGCGGGCTACGCACAGCGGGCTAACTTCACGGCTGTCGAAAAACTACATGCTTTCACGTTAAGAAAACATGGCTGATAGTGGAGGAAGAATAAAGTTGGAGTCATGATAAGCATTTTCAAAATAAATCTGGAAACTATTGTAATTGACATCACACACACACACAAACTTGCTTATTCGAGCAAGATACGAGAAAATTAGCCGGGAATTATTACGAATTTTTTCAGAACCTCTCAAGATCTTGATCACGCAGTAGTTTGTTAAGTTAAGTTACCGCTCTTTTGCTTTGCCCGCGACGCGATGTAAACTCTTTAGAAGGACTTCCCCACAAGCTTACGGACACGACAGCAAATTTGTTCAAGAGCGTGGCTGAGAGCTCTGATGATGATGATGAAGATGTCTTTAATCATCGCCTCAGTTAATGAGGTCCCCGAGTTTATTAGAGCCCATGTGACTTTTCCTGCAAATTAATCAGATTAACCTAAACAATTATGGGACTTAGTAGGCTTGCTTCAAACCCTGCTATCCCTGCCGTCTTTTGAGCAGACAATCAAATTCTTAAGAAACTAAAATTTACTGATTGGATTTTCTCTTGTCCGATATGTGCAAATACAGCTGATACTGGAAATAATCGGAATGATTTTCTTTATGAAATATTTTTGTAAATAACAAGTAAAGCATTTTGTTTTCATTTATTTTCTCTTTATTTGTCATCATCCTGACAACCGTTTCAATCTGTATCAAGGCAGGTGTGAAGTTCAACAGAATTTTGTTAAAAATTTGCCCAATTTTGTAGAAAAAGGAGAAATTTTTTTTGTTCTGCTTGCAAAAGCAGCTTTTCTCGAGCGAACCATGCTTTGGTAGATAGGAAGCTATTATATAATTACAAAATAATATAAAAAAGGTCGATGTGGGGCGGCGGTGCTTGGAGCTTCAAAAAAGAAGGACATTTTTGTCCCTTTCTTCCAATAAAATATCGGTAATACTTGTGAAAGTTTTCTTGTAAGCAGTATCCGGAGAGCGAAACTATGGGGTCCCTTGGTTTACCTATAGAAGTGCCGAAACCTTCATCTCTTCGTGGTGGTCCCTATAAACATTTTCTGCTGCATTATGGCTCTCTTTGGCTTTTTCCTAGAGAGTCGCACAGTCAATGGCAAAGAAAGGTTTAAGGCTTTCTATCTATAATTTGGCGATAGGTTTTTCTCATTGGAAGCGGAAAGGGCTAGTCGGAAGGGGCTTCTTTTCTACTTTGAAAAGAAGCATTTCTTTCCCTATTTGGTTCTCTTGGTGGAGGTCATCTAATTATGATGACCAGCGATATCAATTGGGCTGGGTGTGTATGTGCCGTGCGACGACAACCTTGGAAGCATTTTTTTCCCTTGAGAAAGGATAGTTTGCACTGGCCGTCCGGGACTAGTCCAAAGACAAGTGTGGCTGCGGCCGTGTACAGTATGAGATGACCCAAAGCTGTATAGCTTGGTGTAAGTTCTGGTTTGAACGATAAGCCAAGAAGTTAGAGGGTGTCCACGGGGGTCAGGTTGCCCAAAGTAGGATTGCTCCGGCAGGAAGATGCACACTACCGCCGGACGAATGCCTTCTTGCCTGGCTGCTGGGTACGGCCCTTCGGGGAGTATTCGTAGTGGCTGTGGTTACCACAAAGTTTCGCGGGGAGCTATCTAAGAGGTGCTTAGATAGGCCTCGACGCAGACCACTAAGCGAGAATTTGGCCCACACCCATTTTCTATTGCGGTACTTCAGGGTAGCGAGGCCCCCTTCAATGGGGATTGTCTCTCTCCCTGAGGGGTCCTCAATCAAGTAACCTCTCGATTGCCAATGATTGTAGGCAACCCGTCTGATTAAGGTTTCATACCAGGTGCAGACGTAAAACACACACAGACATCTGTAAGCAGTATCCGAGATGTAAATTCAGTAAGATAGCATGCAGTAGTAGTTACCAGCAAATAGAAAAGTTTTCGAAACCAAAGTCCGATGGAAAGCAGCGTTACTGTAGTGTAATGGTAAGGATTGTTTTGCCGAAAAATTCGCTTTGAAATTTTGCATCTCTTCTTTTTACGGAAGAACTTTTGCCTGTAAAACCAGGTCTTTTCCTTTCCCATCGCGCCTATCTTCCTTTCCTTCCTTTCTTTAATCCATTTATAATAAAATAAATCGCAAGATCATAAAAAAAGTTCAAAGTAAGTTAACAATTGTGGATACATAATAAAGCGAATCGGGATAAAAAGATAATTAGCTTAGGTGGACATTGTATCTGTGAATGCAAAGTCGAGCTGTGGCTTAAGTTTAACACTTTCGTTGTTAAGATAATATTCCGTTGCCCAAAATCTTGCTTGTTGCATACCCATCTCAGTGAATTATTACAAATTTTTATTGATTTCATTTGGTTAGAAGCCGATTGTTAGCAGCCAAAAGCGCATACAATTCATTAATTCATAAGGCTTACGATAAGTCCACTTAAAAAGAACTTAATAACTAATGTAAATGAAAGGCAATGACGCTAAGGCTTAAACTAACAATACATGGTAAACATGTCTAGAGGAAATACTAGTAACCGGGCTATTAATTTCGTTTTCATTATCGTAGGAAACATGAGTGCATGTTCATATATAATTAACTTATGCATTTTTTTTAGCTTGCTCTGATTTATGCAAGCGTATATAATGTTATATATACTTGTTTATTATCGTATATAGTATTATTTTCTTTTTCGAATAAAGCATTAACTGATTGACATCCAATACTAAATAATCTTGCAAAGAAGTACAATTTATATGATTTATACCGTGCAGAGAAAGAACTGCAAGTTCCTAAAATAAAGTTAAATACTTTTTTAAATAAATTAAAATCAGTCTTGAATTTCAAGCAGATCATGGCGTTCACCTCGTTAATTTATCAAAAAAACAAAAAGTAAAAAAATTATATTTGTTTGCGACCCGATCTGTTATACCCATCACCACTATCCTATAAAATATTGAAAAAGGGAAACGTATATATATATATATTGCCGATTTTTTATATTCCTGTAGAATAACTTTATGAAAATTTATATCGTGTATGAGCAACAAGCAGAAGACACGGACAGAAAAGGTGTTCTCAGTTTTATTTTTATATAGACGTGCGGGCATTGTATGCGTGTTTTTTGACCAGCTTGCGCCATTTTCAAACACTTTTTTTCCCAAATTTGTAGGCGACATCTACTTTTTTGAAAACGAAAGAATGTGTACCACAGATACTGCAAAGTTTGATAGACGGACAGGTGGACAGGTGGTCGGACGAACGGAAGGACGTGCTTGGTTATATGCCGGCCAAAGCTGTGAGTGACTGGCCAAGAATTAATATGCTTTGTGGGATTTTTGAAGCTTGCTTCTGTGCGTTATATATAGGAGAAAGTACAACAGATATTACACGGACGGACAGACTGACATGATTAATTCGATTCAGAGTTTAATGCGAATCAAGAATATATATCCAATGTGGGGTCTCTGAGGCTTCCTTCTGGACGTTGCAAACGTTTTGACAAATTGAGTATACCCCCGATCTTTCGTTGATGGGTATAAAAAGAAGGACGAATATTAATTCCCAATTGGGAGTTAAAAATACAGTTATTCTGATAACCAATAACGTAGATAGTGGGAAGTAAAATTAAATATAGTGAGCCACAATCAACTATTAAATACCCTACACTACTTCAAAGTCATTCATATTGACGGTTTTTAAAAAAAAAATGCGCTAAGCGTTCGAAAACTGATCCGATCGGAACTATTTTCAATAACTTTTGGATTTGGGTCAAAACACGTCAGCATACTACATATGTTTAAAATATCTCAAAAATGGCGGGCTGTAGGTTAAAAGCAAGAGAACAAGTTGGATAGACGGACAGACCAGCTTAGATCAATTTAGAAAGTGATTCTAAACGGAACGGTATGTGAAAAGATGGGTCTATCTCAAGTATTTCTGGGTGTTGCATATATCCGCAGAAGCTATTATACCATAGCGATTGGGGGGAATAAAAATTCGAAATTGAGTCTAGTAAACAATAAAAGGTTAACAAATTAACAGCGCAACTATTGCATTTAATGTGTGATGAAAAAATGAGTATGAGATGAAAATTATTAATAAGATATTAAGGGATTAGTCGCCATAATGCAGTAGTTAACATCTTAAGTGTCAAATATTCACCTTAAGACAAATTCAATGATTTAATTGCAATTAAATTAAATGACAATATTTTCATATAATGATTTTAATCCTCGGTATCGAGAATAATTGAAAAAATAGTCATTAAATTGTTTCCATGCAACGTGAAAGGGATGAAGTACTTCATAGTTACGCGTACATCAAGACAAACAAAGAGACGTTTGAATTTTGTTGCCTTTCAGATGCAAAATAGTTAACAGTCGCAGCTACGAATTAAATGATCTGCCGAGCGGCAACGTTTAATATTTTCATAAAATGAAGTACACTTTGATTAAAAACAACTTCGATTTTTTTTTTTGTCAAATAAAATTATAAAAATAAAAATTTTTATATAAAATATAGATAAATAAGATATATAACGGATTTCTTTTAAATAACGAAAATATTGCTAGCGAGAGTACCAAGAACATAACGGCCGCGAAACATGAGGGGGTGCAAGGTTCACCAAAAAAAAAATAGGTCTGGCTGCTGAAGCGCAAAACGGCGAAAACGTCATTACAAAGGACGAAGCAAGCAGACACTGCCCAACAACATACAACTGCAGTCTCAAGATGCCTTACTAACAGGAAGGAAGGCTTATGCCACTTGACCGTTAAATTTGTTGAAAAGTAAGAAGAAAATACGAGATGAAAGCGGTACGAAATAAGGAAAATATGAAAAAATTTGATACTCAATCTTACAAAGCAATGGCCCCAAATCAAGTGGTAAATAGAAAAATAGTTAAATCTGGATTAGTTCCACGTAGAACTATGCTGTTTGAAACCGATGTAAGAACGAGTAACCAACACTAAGCGGGAAAATGCTTCGTTTACTTCTGGTCTCACATCACTTTAGGGTTCATGCCCTCTTCGCATGAGCTCTGCTATATCAGTCCACAGTTTGATAAACGTCTTTAACAAAAAGTATCATCAAATTGTTTGAAACAAGGAGCAGGTCAACAGAATGCACGAGAAGATAATCTAAGAGAAGAGGTGAAAAATAATGACTTTTATCTTTTTCTTTTTTTTTATATAGGAACACTAGCTGTTAACACAAGAATATTAATAAATTTATTTCTTGACGTTGCATAAAAAACTATTGACGAAAATAATTTATAAATAGTCTAACCAGCAACGGTAGATTTAGCTATTAATCTATAATTCGAGAGCGGATTTTGCTCATTTTCGAATTGAGTCTGGAAAAGGATAAAAGAAAAAACTTTACAATGAATTTCTTTCTACAATTAAACGAGCAAACATAATAAATACGCCGGTCAACCATTTCCGGCAATGAGTAAGAAAAAAATTTCGTTTTGCAGTATACGGCTTAATCCGTCCATGCAGTGTGCTGCAAGAGCAGTGATTATCAATCAAAAGTTTTCGTTGTTGTTTTTTCAGGAATAATTTCAAAAGATCTTTAAAATGCATTTCGGTTTCCTTAGAGACCTTATAATTTTTCTGAACATTTTTTTTGAGAGCACCCTTTTTAAGTTTAACACACAGATGCAACCCTGGATGGATAGGTTGGTTAGACTACCAACTCGATTTCTAATTCATGCACTTTCGAGTTGTGAACCGATGTATTTGTTTCCCGTTGTATTCATTCGAATAATCGCTCTCTCGTACCCCAATTTCCATGTAAAACAATAGACTCATTGCCTGTTGAGATCTTAGGGATGTCTGCTGTTTGTTGGAACTGCATTTTTCGATTATCGTGAAGAATTTTCTTTCATTTTTTTTGATGTTTCCTGGTGTAAATGTTTTTTTGGCGTCCACTCGCATATGGAAGCACTCACGATTCAGTTTTTTCTTTACTCCTTTTCACAATGACAAGACAAACAGATTGTCGCACACGAATACATTAAGTGAAAGAATAGTTCTGTCTGTCATATTAGAGAACTACTCCTTCCACATTTCTTGAAACAGCAGCATAAACAATGCACTTTTTCTCTCTATCTCTATGTGAAAAATTTGGCGGTTTCCACTATTTTGTTGGAAATGAGAAAAAAAGAAAACTTTGTTATGAAAAAACAGTTACATGCTGTCCTTATCACGATTCTTTTAATTGCACACCGATGCAAAATCTACCCTTTTTTTTTTTGTTTTTTTGCTTAAGAGTAAGCTTAGTACAGTTGGCAATCAGAAGGTAATAAAAAAAGTAGCAGAAGTTTCCGTCAATTTGTTGACTTTTAATTTTTAGATACTGCTATCTATGGCGGTTGTTGAACTCTTACTGGGAAGACAAGAAGATTCACTTTAATAAATTTGCAGCATTTTTGAGTGAAACAAGTGAGGGGATTACATTCAGCTGTGAGGGAAAATTACAAAATATTAAACAAACTTAATTTCGATATTCTATTATTGTTACACACACACACACATATATATATATATATATTATTATAGTGGGTTGTTACGACTGATTTTTCCCATTTTTATGCGGACATTGAGGGATCACTCATAGAAAATCGAGGGGGATTTTCTTTTCTATTTTCGTTTATGTCTTATCTTATTTACATTTGAAAATATATGAGTCTCTCTCAGCTGCACAATAGGCCCGCACCTGCGACCGGCTTGGCTTATTTTCAGCCAATCTAATCTATGTTAGTAATTAGTGACTCTTAAATTTTGTTTGAAATACTGGCAGCCTTGTAACCCTTTTGCTTCATCCATTCTTACCATTCTTACCGTTAATCTCCTTTTTGCTTCGTATTTAATCTTTGTAACAGTACGGTATAATAAAAGAATTCGAGAAGAATAATGCTCAGTACATTAAAACATAAGAATATATAACCAAAACTTATCGCACCTAACTGTCTGCTAGCAGGAAATTTCAAACTTCTTTTCGGTTTCCTATGACCAATTACTCAACTCACACGCGTGTATCAACGCGGCTACACTCAGTGGGAAAAAAGAAAGAGAAGAGAAGTACTATCGCAACCAGGAAACTGTAAATATTATGTAGTTTCTTAACGAGCATTCACTCTAGTTGCGGCCTTACCATAGTTGATGCTAAAACATAGCCTACTGCCTGTATAGTGGCAGTTGAACCGGAGTATGCGAGTATCGGAGGTTTGATAGAGACGCGGTAGCCTCAAGAACTTTAGAAATTTTGGCAAATTTGCAGCCAAGGGAATGTTTTCTACGTGGCGTTATTGGTCACGAATACTGATTACGGGGAATCTTTGAAGCGATTGTTCCATGTGTTCTGGCAAAATGAATTTAAACCCATTCTTCGGCGGTTGGTGTAAAAATAATTTCGAATTAAAATTTCATTCTGGCGAACTTACTCTGCTTTCAGTTCTTTGCATTAGTGTTTGTGGTTACGGGAACGTTAATAAGAGGTACGCGCTAGAAAAATGATTATAGACATAGATAGACGAATGATCAGATGATAGGGGCGTGAATTGAGAAAAGCAAATAATTAAATGGGCGTGGAATCATCCACTCATTGCGAATATACAGGCAGACCTGAGCAAAGAAATATATTCAGAAACTTCATAAATAGATATAACAAACGGTTTTTTTCATGCGGGAAAAGGAACCGGATCATAAAAAATTCAATCTTAAAAACTATGCCAAAACCTTACGGTAAGATATATATATATGATGGATGTGATTTAATACGGCTCATGGCAAGCCAAAAAGCGTGTATTCTTGTTTCCTCTCTCTATGTGTGCACATGTTCATCAACGCATAAAAACAATTGCATGAGATAAGTCGCACAAACAAAATAAGTCGCATAAAAGTATTCGCAAAAAACAAAAAAAACAAGTGAAAACATTATAATCGGACTAGGCCGACTATTAAATACCATACATCACATTGTCTAGCATAAGACTTATTTTCGTTATGAAACACAAAAATTGCACCCTGCTTTTATAGGATTACTGTACTATTGTAAGTATATTAAAAATTAGAACTCTTTGCAAATAAAGGCAAAAAATGGTTTCGCCCAAGGGGCTCAACATTTGCGGTACATATTCACATATTCAGTCTACTATTATTGATCAATTTTTATCGTAAAATATTAAAGCTTGGACTTTTTTCGTGCAAATCCTTATATAGTGTTGTAGTTATTTTGTATATAAAATTACTATTACGGGTCAACTTTCATCGTAACATATTAAAACTTAAACTTTTTTGACTTAAAAAACAAAAATTTTCGTAAAAATCTTTGTATAGGGTAGGATCCAAAAATAGTGGGTGGTCCAAATTTGTTTTTAATTTAAATTACTATAATGATCAGATTTTCATAGATGAGGCGTTGAAAATTACACCTCTTTGTCATATTCAAACTTTTATTTTCGTTATATGAGGGGAGGGGGGAGGGGGTTAAACAATTTGTCCCAGTCGGTCCAAAGTTTTCATACCAATTTAGTGTTGCCACTAAACCACTTTTGTCGAAAGATTTTTAAAAGTGCAATTTGTTCCATATAACGATTTTTCAAAATAGGGCGTTATATAAGGACCAATTCGAAATCGCTTTCAACAGCGTTCCTATGCGACTTATAGCTTAAACACATTTTTAAATGGACAGACATCACCTGGACGTACGAACAGACCATTTTTGTCGAAAGATTTTTAAAATTGCAATTTGTTCCATATAACGATTTTTCAAAATAGGGCGTTATATAAGGACCGATTCGAAATCGCTTTCAACAGCGTTCCTATGTGACTTATAGCTTAAACACATTTTTAAATGGACAGACATCACCTGGACGTACGGACAGACATCATATGAACGTACGAACAGACAGACTTAAACTGATTTAGAAAATGGTTCTGAATCGATCGGTATAAAAAAGGTCTTAAAGGTCTTAAGCAGTTTTGCGTGGCATATGTCCACACAAAATTAGTATACTCTGTGCGATAAGCGGTGTAGGGTATAAAAAGCGCTTAAAAAATACTGTACTAAAGTAAATTCAATTGCATACGACATACGAAGTTTATGGTAAGAGCTTCGCCGATTACAACTAAATAAGCGGTGAGTAGGAAATTCTAGCAAGAACATAAATGAGTGATAACATAACCTCTATCTCCCTGTTCACTCCATTCCTTTCTATTCGATCATTTTTGGATTGAGAGAGTTTCGTTGCTCCTCCTTCATGTTTGCTGCAAATCTCAAAATAATTTCTCTTCTTAAGCAAAAAGATTACTTGATATGGTGTACATTTTTGTCTTTCCACGGTCTATACAGCTTCACCCACTTTTCATCGGCCCTTTTCAATCTTTTCAAATGTCTTCAAAGGCAAATTCGTTCTATTGAATATTTCGCATTTAAATATCATAAATAGTTGATATAAAAGTACTTTACAATTGTCGTTGATGATTGAAGGTGAATATCCAGAAGACCATTTACGTTGTTGCTGATGTGCATAAATCGTTTCTAGCCTAAGCTCGAAGTGATTTTGTAAAATAATCCTGGAAGCAGAAGGCTGTGCTTTTTTTTTATTATTTCTTTATTCATGTTTTAATGTCTACAGTAGTTGTGGTACAAAGGGTTTATTAAATTTGGTCGCATGTATGCAATACCCCGAAAGATTTGACATGGACTCCGATCGATTCAGAACTGTTCTCTTAATCACTTTTTGAATAGATTTAAGCTTATCGGTTGTATTTTCCCCTTAAGGATGAAAGCAATTAACAATGATTAGGATTGGATCACTTTTACGAACATTGCGCTTTCCATATAAGACCTTATTTTGAAAAGCTCTTCTATGCATAACTGTAAGGTGGTATAGGGCATTTAAGAATCGCAATATATTGCTTTTATTTAGTTCGCAAATTTATCATATGCTCTATCTAGTACAATTGGACATATAATGTTCGTGTTACGTAAGTTACGTTATTCCGTAAAGCCACATATTGGAAACAAAATCATGTACTTTTTCCTAAAGACAAAGCATACATTGTTTCTATATAAGATTAACAGTTGACGATTGAAGATTAAGAGTTGGACAAATTGCTTAGTTATAAAGATGCCTTAATGAATACATGAATAGTAAATTTGATGCTTTTAGAATAATTGGAAAGTAGTACAAAAAGACATCTAAATAGTTTCATAATCCTTATGGAGGTTTTTATAAGAAAGCACAAAAGCCAACTATTGCAAGAGCATATTTATTGCCGAGCTGCGTGCTAAAGAATCTTTAAAATAGAGGTAAAATTAATTACTTAAACAGTTAATTCTCTAATTAATTTAAAGCAACTTGACTTAAAACGCTCAAAGGAAATAAAACGAAGCGAATGTGTGTCAACATTTCAAATATTAACTGCTCGCGATAATCGAAATAATTCACTCCAATTCTTATGATTAAATATTTTATCGTAAAACTAATAGTTGTTAGAAGTTAAAGAAATTATTTAGCTCCAAAAATTCTTCAAATATTTGTAATAAGCGGTAAATTGTAAAACTTTCTTATTTGTAATAAGCGGTAAGTCATTAAAGGAAAGAGAAGATGAATCATTAGTTTTTAATTTTGTAACAAAAGAGAGAACATATTCTAATTAATAATAAATTGTGTGCATATAAGAGGATTTTCTTAATTAATTTCAAATAGCACTTCAACTGTTGTTTTGAACTTTTGCTGACCTTTTCGCTTTCGTTGATGATGGCCGGAAAGATGGTTTATTTACAGTTTATATTTTTGTCAAAGCCTGCTTGTCTTAATTTCATTTGGATATCGCAAGCGTACTTAAAAATGTGCGGTTAGCTTTACGAAATGTTTTCCCCCTTTTTTTTTTTTTTTTGCATTTCGATAGAGGAAAATTTTATTTAATTTTTTTAGTCTCCAATAAATTGATTATACTTGAGTTAATTATATTTTTACTGAAATTTGACAACAGAGCATAATTATCATCAAATACCCTTTACTGAGCTCAAATCCAACTAATCTCATATTCAACTTTTGACAATAAATGAAAAGAGCACTTGCTTGTAATGTGCTCTACGTTGCCTAATGTTGCCACATCATTTTTATAACGAATGATATCACGATGTGACTGCTAGTCACTTATATGAATTGTTTACATATTTAATTGATTTTTTCATCTAAGCAAAAGTTCAAGCGATCGAAGAAATTTGAAATTCATGCACATTCATGCGTTTACTGTTCTACAAGAGAAAGCATTTCTGTCGCAAATTTTGTCCTCGATTCGCGTAATAAGATCGATTTGCTGAAAAACAGTTGATTTTGATATCGTGATTAGCTTCAAGTTTAGAAATACATTTTTTTTTTTTTACGTTAATTGTTAATTTTAAAGTAAAGTTAAAGAAATTTTTTTTTTTTTTTTTTTTAATGGGAATGTCATGTGAAATAATCAAAAAATGTAAGTTCAGAGTTTAAATGAGCCTTAAGTGTCGTAAGATTAGGATTGCAGGATAGATTCAGAATAGAAGTCATTTTGCTGGATCGCTCAGTATTAGCGATAAACGCTTTGCAGTGAACAATTTGCTTTTTTTTATAATTCTGTTTCCTTACAAATCTTCAAAGGTTGAAGTGAAGCGTTGAATTTAAGCCGAGAAAGCAATTTTCATCTTACATGACACTTATGTTAAGCGAATTTAAGGTGAAAATAAGCAAAAAATTATAACTTTTTCAAGCTAATTGTACTTTCAATGAATCGTTGTTTCGTAAATCAACCTCTCTTCGTTTTTCGTGCCACATTAAGCTTGGTTTGGTATCATTGAAAACTTTTTTTTTTTTTTTTTTTTTTTTTTAAGTTTGATTTATGTATATGTGCTCGAAGAGTCTTTAAAATTTAACATTTTTCAACGGAATCACACAAAATCTTTTTCTCCCTGATGATGTTTCCACTTTGAAGTTAAATAAATTGAAAGCAATGAGTAGAAGTTTATGTTTTTTTTTTTTAAACATCAAAGCGTTACAAGCAAGAAAGCCCCTTATGTGGGTGCATTCTTAAAGCTTTTAAAAGCAATATAAATACCTGTGCTTTCAAGTGAAAACAATTGATAAAGTAACTAGCAACACCGTCAATGTAAACGCTCTGCAAGGCAACAAAACTTGCTAACTTTCTGCACCCGCTACAAGGGACAAATGCGAAACGATTGCATTGCTTAGGAATACAAAATGAAAATCTCTTACGTCAGTCACATCATCTCTTCCATACACTTACAACCTTATTATGGAATTACGATTTATCATATCATATATGTAATGGCGTTCGCTTGTCATCATTTTTGCAATTTTGTATTAAATTTATAATTTTAGGAGCAATAGTCACAAGAAAACTTAATTTCAATATCAATTTTGTCAAAAAAAAAAAAAAAAATAAAGCTTTCAAGCAATGAAAAAAGTGCCTTCTAACTTGTGAGATTTTTACGATGCTGCTCAAATTACGACCATTCCCCCAAAAAAATTGCTCCAAGTAAATAAGACTTACAACAGTGGATATGTTTGCTTGTCATCGTGTTTCTTACTTCGTATCAAGTTTGATATTATGAGACGATACTCTCTTCCATATCAATATTGTGCTCAAGCGGGATTATTGATTAATTAAAAACACAGAGAAAAAGCCGAGACGCTATAAACTGTGCGCCTGCGTAGATCTTAAAAAAAGGTACCGATAATTCATCCACGAAGAATTGCAATATTACATGAAGTTTATCAAGGAACACACGAAGAGTTTAAAAAAATTCTTTGAAAATCCATTCACAATGAAAGCAATCGTAAAGGTTTTATGTACGTCTTTACGTCACATCAAGACTATGGAAGACTATTTTCTCTTGTATCATTATATACACTGTTCGATTCGATTTTCTTCTAATACGATGTTTATAAATTTTCTTTTGAAACAATTCTATTCATATTCTGCGTTGTAATACTAACAAATCCAAGAGATCACTAAAAATAGGCGATTTTGCTTTGAAAGTTTTCAAATTTGCAATTAGATGTCAGATCCCCAAAGCAATAGCAAAAAGACATTTGCTTGCCCCGCCCATCATGTAATTTATGGCCACATTCTTCACAACACGACTCTTAATCATATATAGTTTGGGCTTATTTACGCCACATTTTGTTAACGGGTTGTATTTAAATTTTCGCAAAAGTCACCGAAAATTAGTCGAAGTCTCAGGCTATTTATGACATTTTTTTTTTCTGCCAGGCAGATAATAATATTTACCTATATGTTTGTAATAATGTTTGATCGAAGACATATAGTTTTACTAATGAATTTTTCACGTCCACACTTTGTGACCTTCAAAGTGCATTCTTATCACAACAACGGCCAAACAAAATAGTAGACCGGTCCAGCGAACACCGACGTCGTTGTTTTCTTTTCTATTAAATATTAGAACATGTGACTCGTAGGAGCTCAGGCTGAATTTCATTGGATGCATTGCTAATAAACAATCGTGTTGTTTGAAGACTGCCCGGAATCCGGTGGATATCCTACATAATATCGTAATAATCGGTTGCAAACAAAAGAGGTTCTCCTTAGCTGTCAATGCTTTCACTTTACTCCTCATAACCATAAGTCTTCCACGGACGCTGGCAATGAACTAAGTAAATTCATCTGAAACGGAATTCATATGAATCCTTGGTTTTCTTTGTTAGCCTCTTTGTCAAGTCGACTAATCGAGTAGACAAATAAAAAGTAAATATCGTCTCGCGTTTATTTATACTTTTGTTGTACGCATGCGCATATCAAAAGACTTAGGCTAACAAGTCGTCTTATTAATTGTTGATGGGATGAGACCAAGATGATGAGTATCCAACGTCAGATAACAACACTCTACCCTGGTAATATTGTTTTAGACAATAGTGACAATATTAACCTTTTAAGCTGATAAGTCCGATAATTGGAACACTACATTATTCTGGCTTGATTTACGAAACAGGCATAATTCAGTTAGAGAATGGGGGTGAAGGGGTTAAGTCCTTTTTGGGTAATCATTCTTATAATGCACAGCATAACATTTCATTTCCTATTAGATTCAATATATGTAAGATTGTACGATAAATGAAAACTGTTCAGTTTTTTGTTAATTGAAAAGAAAATTGATACAAAAAACTTTTATGTCTGGACGCTTGAATTAAAACTTTGGAAATTTCGATATTTTTCCTTTCATTGTTTTAAAATGCAATGCAATACGGTAATCGTAAGCAAATTTTAGACGCAGCCAAATAATCTAAATTTCTTGTTAAATCAAAAAAATTAAAATGATTTGTTTCTCTTTCTTGACTTGAAAATTAAATAAAATTCTACCCTAAACTCAACTGGAAAGCTTTCAAAAATTTTCCTCCAGCAAAACTGCTCAAACGGAAAAGATAGCTTATATATAATATTTTTTATTTTTTATGTTATTTACCTTTCTCCACTTTTTTAGTATCGCATCGTAATCCTTGTGCATTTTGATTGCTGGTAACATAATCCTTGTCTTAAACTTTGTTTTTGTTATGCATTTCAATTTTCAATGAATGTTAAGGATAACAAGTAACAGCGCAATAGCTGTCGTACGAGCCCGAGAATCGACTTCTATCAAATTTTTTAATGACTCTTAGTGCTTTGCGCTAATTAGAAATTGTTAACTGATATTGAATCGTGGTTAGTAGTACACTAAAGTTAATTAACAGTTTTCGGTTACTTCGAGAAGATTGCAAGAGTTGAGAGTACATCGTTGCGGTTATAACTGTTTTTGCTCGTTGACATTTTCATTACTTTGCGATCATTATAAGCATATTATTATTATTATTATTATTATTATTATTATTGTTATTGTTATTATAGAGAAAATAGTGACACGCGCGCACACACACCAAGCTTTAATATTTAAATTCTTTTTGATATAAACGTAATCAAATTCATGAAAGTAATTATGTAGTTATGTAGTCAGCCCATAGCATTTATATCTCACATATATGTAACCGATGCACTCGATGCAAATTGTACTTGGCTGCAACAGGAGCGTCCTTTCTATCTTTATATATGTATATAAGGGGTAAAGAAAAATTTATGATTGGACCGTTTATGTCTGTTATTGTTTGATGCTGTTTTTCTTTCATATCCCGTTTGCAGAAGCTCACTAATGACCGGTTAAAGATTTCTTAATCTCTTGTATTTTGCGTTTTTTGTTTTCATGTTTAAACGATTTATGAGCCAAGCACAAGTATGTTGTGTTCACGTTTATATACACACACTAGTTACTGTCATTAGATAGAACACGCGACTTTAATGTGCAACAATTTGGCCGATAACTAATAATAGTAGCAACAATAACAACAAGAACAAGAACGATAATAATTTCATCACGCTTTTATAAAATATTGCAACAAATAAAAAAAGAATTTAAAAAAAAAGAACGCAAAGAATTTCAACATAATTATATATCGTTTCTCTTTGCCCGCTGAATTTCATTCATTTCGCTTCGCTACACCGCTGAGGAGGGTAATTTTCTATAAACAGGCAATTCGGAAGTTAAACAAACATTAAAAACTTGTTACAAATTGAATATTTTTCCCTTTTTTCATTGCTTTTTTTGTTTGGTCGCGCAATTAATTGCAAATTTTTATTCGGTAATAATAGCACGGGCAACAGGTCGTATAAGTGATTTTTATGTAAAATTTCAAAGCATTATTTGCTTCAGTGCTTGCTGTTACAAATAACCAGCACATACATGTAATCACTTAAGTAGAATATAAAAGGAGAAATAATTTTTTTTTTTTTTATTTTTCTTTATTTTTTTAATGGATTTTGTGTTTACATTCATTCACGTACAACAAGAAATATATTTATATTTAATTTTTTCTTCTTAAGATTTTCGAATTTTTTTTTTTTTTTTAATTTCTCTTTCATTCATTTTGAACACTTTTTCTTTGTAATTTTTTTTTTTTTTATTTATTTATTTATTTTTTTTTGGCTAATTTTTAACATTTATTTATTTATATTCTTATTTATTTATTTCACTTTTTATTCACCAAAATAATTAAGCACAAGGCGCGTACACGTTTTGTGTATTATTATTATTTATTATTATTTATTATTATTATTTTTCAAAAGTTTCAATTAAACGTTTACACCTCAAAATACCGCCATTGACTGAGTATACTTTTTTTGAACAAAAGCCATTCAAGGCTTAACGTATAAGGTTAGTTTCGTTTCTACTATTTGTATATATTTTGAAATTTATTTTTCTGTTTCTCTCTCGCTCTCTCGCTCATTGCTACACATTCCAGCATATGTTCACGTGTTTTGCTTTACAAAAAGCTTTGCGCATATTCTCTTATACGGCAGCTGATTTTACTCTTTATAACTCATACAAACGGTACGTACAAAGTATTTGAGTGGTATTATGATGCTTTCGTGCCGTTTTTTTTTTTTTGTTTTTGTTTTTGCACTTCCTAACGCTCCTCTACGTGTGCTAACAGGAATAGTATCTGTGTTTACGTATTTTATTAAAAACAAATAATAAATAACATGGACTACGACAACATAGATTAAGTTATGTTTCGTTATCATTTTAAACGGGTTTTCATTTCTTTATGTGCATCGTAAGATTTTTATATTGCGGCTTTTATGTTCGTAATTAGTTTAATATGCGTAGATGTACTCACGCATATTTCATAAAATGAGTCCACACGAATATCGCCTTCAATTCAATTAATGATGAAATTTCCATAGAATGTTAACAAAACAATGGAAACAAATACGGATTTTCTACGCGTACCTGCCGGCGTTATAGCGTGAAAGCGCATTATGCAGCTGAGGATTAACAAAAGTTCCCTGGCAAAGAAATTTAGCATATAAGAGGATTAACAGGAATCGACTGAAAACAAAACGAAATGCAGTCATTACATGGATTAACAAAAATGTTAGGACAAAATGTGATATTCCCGACTTGTTTAGAGAAAGCTAGAAGTAAAGAATGCTTCAAGCCAAGTTAGTTCACTAGAGTACTTGAAGCGAATAATTTTGTATACGGGAAGAATGTTTTCCGCAATGCGGCAACGGAGAGAAGGAAGTGAGGAAAAAGAATTGAAGAAAGAAATAAACAGACGAGTGGTGGCCGCAGCCTAGCGGACGCGTGCCCGGTTGGCAAATGTTACACATCACTGACTGAGCACTCACTATAGCTACGACCAAAGCAAACTCTACCGCACTGAGATTTGAATCCGCGAACATAAACTTGGTAGTCGGTGGTACCAAGTCGTGGTACCAAATCGGCTACGCATACGGAAGCTTCGTTGAGAACTAGATTTTGTAGTTTTGTAAATAATTCTTTTTGCTCAAATTTTTTAAATAAAATCTACGCTGTTGTACATTCACAATCCAGCAATGGGTAGGTAATCTAAGCGAGTACGGGAACAGTGGGGAATTTTACACAGCAATATATCAGTTCAACAGCTACGAAATGCGTGTTTGAGAAACAGCACCACATGCAGAGAATGTACATGTCTGAAGTTGCTCTTACAACTTGGACATGCGACAGCAATAACTAGTGGAGAAACAATCACATACGGCAACGCAAAGACACCACTTTTTGTGTTTTATATAGAGCATTGGAGTACAAGATTCTTTCTTACTCGAAGGGTGTAAAAAAAAATCATTTTTTCATTGTATCGTCGTCAGAGATGAAAGACGAATTTATTTGCGAATCCCCGATGTGAAAAGTCTTGGATAGACGCATGCGTACAATTTATATCAAGTGCAAGATCGAATCGCTTTGAAGAAAAGACGATGCTCTGTGCTTAGTGGGTCCGGAAGGATGATGGTCTGTTATTAATCGTTAAAAGTGAAACGGTTACTAGCAAACCGCTAACAACAATTCATCGACCACTGCTCGAAAACAAATAGAACAACAAGGAATGCAACATTAGGTAAGTTTTTACATGACATCTGTCTATCCATCCATGAGAACAGACGCGAGAAAAGATTCTCCGAAATTGAAGCTAGTAGCTTATGCAGTTTCTCCACCAGCTATTTGTTGACATCGGCGGAGAGCGCCCCACGCTGAACAATGCTTGTACGCTCGTACGACCATGTAAAAAACATGGTTCGTTGTACCCACAATTTGCGTGAACGAAGGAGAAAGCATTTAAGTAGCGATTGAGCGCACTTTCCATATGCCATTTGTTGCAATTGTTCTCACTTTTTACGTTTTTTTTATGTTATTTTAAATATGTGCGTGTGTTTAGCTATTATCGCTTCTTTCTATTCAACGTTTTACTTTAAGTTCATCCCTAGCTTATCAATTGGTTCTTTTTGCGAACATTGCTCCTAGCGACCCTTTGTCAGCAAGTAAGACTTTCTATCTAAGAGATCATTTTTATTTTTCCTTTTCTGTTCATTATTCAGCCGTTTCGGTAATTTCCTTGTCCGTATGTTCGTAATCATCAATCTGCCCAAAACGTTCATTCGCCTCTTTGGCCGTAATTCCTTCTGGCTACACATTTTCCTATATCCGTCCCTACTAGTGCCAGAGTGTTTGGATATATCTGTTTCTTTGTGGGTCAGCTTGTGGGTCCATGCCTCTCTCAGTGTATCTGTTGTGCGTTTCTTTAACCAGTCAATCTACTTCTTCCTGTACTTTTTTTTTTTGCTCGTACTAGGCTTTATTTTATCCGACTTAATAATTTTTCTTTTCATTGGTCGTTTGGTTCGTTCGCCCGTTTTTTCATCCGTTTAGCTTTTATTCTTAATTTCAGTTTTGCCTTTTCACCTGTTTCTCAATTTGAAACGTTCGCTGGCTTATCAGCTGGTTCACATATGCTTTAATCTTTTAGTTTTCCCTCCATATGTTCGGCGTATCATTGATATATATTTTCCATTCATTCCTTCGTTCAGAAGAGTTTCTTTTTTTATATCCATCACCGAAAGAAGAGGGACACATTCATTTTGTCGACAGGGCTGCAACTTCCAGGAGTAAGCTTTAGGAAGCTTAAGACATATACATTTTTGATCAATATCAAATTCTGAATCTATTTAAGCATGTCCGTCTGTCCGTCTGTGTAATGTCTGTGGTAAATATCCCCCTGGCCGCAAGAATGAAGCTATCGACTTCGAATTTGGCAGAAACATTGAAAGTTCTCGTACATATTGAAAGTGAGCCAAATCGGTAGAAGGACACGCCGACATTACTATGTAAACTGAGAGCATCTCTGTTTTTTGAAAGGAATTATATCTGGTTTTTTGCTCATTACTCATAAACTACAACAGACAAATCTACAAAAATGTGAACATATATTCTATAAGTGATGCTGTAGCGCTTGTAGAAAAATTGAAAAATTTGACCACGCCACGTAGAAGCAAGCTTAAAGAACCCTATAAAGTATACAAATTTTTCGCTAATTTCAAATCCTGAATGCGCCTAAGTATGTCGATCTGTTCGTGTCGTATCTGTGGCTATCGTTCTCTTGTATCGCTTATAAATTTGCAAAGGAATTTGAAAATTATCCAAAGGTCAGAGGACATGACCCCAATGCGTACATGCAAAATTTGTGAACACTGCTGTCTTCCGTGTTTTTCGCTTGTTACTCATAAAGTATGACGCATACCGCATATAAATCTTCTAATTCTAATATAATAAATAAAAATAACAATAATTCTAATATAGAGAAAATCGGGTACGTCCATCCAATATAGTAGAGCATGAAAATTTAATTCTTTTCCCCTTTTTTTTGGTCCTTTTTAGGATATTGGTACTGACGATGTTCCACCATCAACCGTTAGGCATCAAGTAAAGGCCGTTAATTTGCTTTCATTGCCCGTATCACTATTACATGTCACGCCCATTACAAACGGTCTGACAACGAACGGATGGCCCGTAATATTTGAAGTAAGTAAAATTATTAGAAAAAAAAACAAGAAAAAATTCATATCCGACTTTAGTCGTGCCTTCTATAGCTATCACCTTTATATTCAAGTAGAACATACAAATATTTATTGCTGCAGCACACATTTTTCTTGCTTTTGAGGATATCGATGTTTTCACTGATATTATTTACTTTCTTACTTACATTAATCTGCGTGCAAAACCTTGCAATGACTGCAGACGAATAAACGGACGGATGGGAAGACAGAACGACGGACGGAAGCATGCCTTAATTCAGTTTAGTATTTGAAATTGATCAGTAATATGGACACTTCTTACGGCCTCCAAGTTGGCGTTAACTAAAATTAAGTGGGCGTGGTCGCATTTTTCTTATTTTCGTGCATTTGTTGGAAGATCAGTTGCAGAATATACGCGCACATTTTTATCTTTGCATCTGCTGTAGTTTACAAGTAATAAGCAAATAATCCAATTGTTTTTGTTCTCAGGGAATCATGTGGCGTCACCTAACGCTATACCAGAAGTGTTCCCTTTGACGTTTCATTTTCAATAAATACCTACATGTAGAAATTTTCAACATTTGTGTCATTTTTATGACCAGGAGAAGGTTTAAAATAGACATTACAAAGACCTACTGACAGACAGACAGCCGGGTATACTTAAAACAAATTAGAATTTGATGCCGATCAAAGATGTATATCCTTTATGGGTGACTCTAAAGCATCCTTTGGAATGTTGCTATGTTGGAATAAAACTATGTAAAGATCTATGGACGATTGGATCTCATAACATATTCTACAAAATATTTAGAAAGACATTTATTCAAATTCTCAATTCAATTGGTCAAAAGAACATATCTATATACGTACACCCATTTATAAGCATACATAGAAATATTGTATGATATGGCATTCAAGAAATGCAATGTTCGCCATACAGATAACATAATGTACATATGTACATATGTATGTATGTATGTAATCGTACAATAGTGCAACAGAATATTACGCATACACTGAAGTGTCGAAAGCAGATGCCACTTGAATGCATTGTCCGTTAATACTTTACGAACATCAATGTAAAGTACCATAAAAAGTACGAGGCTGAAAATAAATGGGTTTTCTCGGAATTTCGCTCTTATGCCACGCATTAATGTACGTATAAGCAGGAAATGAATTGCAGTTAGTTTACACCGAATCATTTCGCACTTCTTGTACCCTTTGGAAAATTTTTCCTTTGGCGTAAGAAGCATAAGCAATCAAATTCTACCTCATAGGACTGCTACCCGTAACATAGCTAAAGAACTCAGGTGCCCATATATACTGTAAAAGGATGCTAATGCTGTATACAACATAATAAATATTCGCATATAAGTAAATGATTTCCTTTTAATATTTTGGGCGAGCTTAACCGTCTATGTACTCAATTTCCTAATTTATTTAGCACGAACAACCACAAGAAAGGATTTGATTCCAAGAATTCTAAGTAAATTTTCTAATCGAAATTAGGTTAAAGAGAGATGCCGAGGGGGACATAGTCGAGGAACTGAAAACAATTGAACCAATTTTCCTATTTCCTCTAATCAAGACCAATACATACTTTATGGAGGCTCTTATGCGTTACGAACATTAGCTTAACTTAATGTGCCCCTTGTAATGTGACAAAAAAAAAAGAAAAAAAGTAAAAGAAGAAAATGTGAAAAATAAACCAATGTATGAAAGCAGATTGTTCGGTTGTGTATGCTCGCTTTCTCTCGCTTACCATTACTTTGCTGTAGAGCACATATATCAATTTACCAGTACAACACAGGTTGTGTGGTTATACTTGTAAGTATATTTTTTATACTATGATTGTTATAAACTAAGAGCATGTTAAGTGTCTTCAATGATATATCAGTGGAATACAAAGGAGAAACAAAACGAAGCAAACAAAACTCTCAACACAATAGACTAGTAATTCTCCTTAAGTTTTATGCATCCAGACCCAGACTTGGGGGAAATATGACATTTAAACTTAAGCTTAAAGCATAGCTAAGGCTGTTAAATGGATTCCGCCAAGTATTTCCACTAGTGATTCCTTTAAAAAAAAAAAAACGAGTTTGAAGTGTATCCCTATGATTTACCCTCATTGACGGTAATTTTTGCCTTTCAGTTTATGGCCGTCAACATCGAGTACACTGTTGAATCACTGCCGCATCGAGTCGCGCGTTAAAAGCTGTCGACAATGTATACGATTTTCATCGACGAGAACATTTATGTCGAATAGTATGCGCAAAGGGAGAATAAAGCAAAATATCATTACGAAATGCACATATTTGATACAATTAAGGAATAGAAACACCATCTAATCCTAACAATAACGGAATTTCCAAAATGTTGGCCAAACCACATAATTATCTTCAATAATTTATATCTTCCGCTAACATAAAATAAAAAAGCTTTATGAAAAAGAAATTAAAGAGAAAAAAAGAAAAAGAAATGTTTGCTACAAATTAAAATAAGTATTGAAGGGGTGGGTGAGTATTAAAGTTTAGTTTAGATAAATCTATATAAAATATTTTGATTAGTTGATACTTTGATAAATTAAAAATAATTTATTTGGAGGACTACCGCCATGATACTACAAATATAGCGCCATCTTCCCCTGGATTGAAAAACTTCATTCAGCATTCGACAGCAGTAGGCTCATATAAACTCCTAAAACAATGCTATCGGAAAAGATGGTCGTGTCACAAGCGCAGTGGACATCGACTGCCATAAATCGCTCGCAGATTATATCACATAAGCTGAGCGCATTAATAGAGACAATATTCGTTGTTCTCAAACTTTAATGTATATGTGAATAAATAAATAACTTCAGATAAAGTGGAAAGTGGACGTGTCAGTGGCCGTATGGGCTTTATGGGCCTTGTCAAGAATATTATTTCCTAAGTAAACGAATGTAATAGCTAAAGAGGTGCCAAAGAATATGCGAAAATGTAAACGACTTCTTTACTATTCCGATCCATCCGCTATCCGATACAGAAGCATGAAATGAAGATTCAAGATATAGGTGACGCCCCAATGCGCCAACATAACACAAATATTTATCATACATGGCATTTTGTACGTACGTACGTTTGTTTTGGTGTGCGTGCAACATGTCGAAACTTGTGCTAAAAAGAGAGCATTCGCGGACGCCATTAGTTTTGGTTTTCCTTTCATTTGAAAAAACTTTGCTTCGAAAAACTGGTCGTGAATGTGGTCTTTCGAGAGATAGATGCGAGCGATGGTTTCGACATTCCAAAGGTGACGATATCGACGTTGCAGACAGGGAATCCTACGGAGAATCTATGGAAAAACACTGTTACTCAAAAACTGATCGCAGAACAATTTAGCGGTAGTCGACAAAGGCTTAGAAGTTTGACACATGGATACGACACGAACGGCAGGTAGATATAGAGTCACAACAACACACACAATAAATTGTTTGAACGATGCAAAGGCAAGTCGTTTATGCACGCCATTGTTCTTGGGAAGGGGAAGTGGTTTTATTTTAGGCAGTCGATCAGCCAACGATCATAACTAGATACAGAGGCATGATCCATATCGATTAGAAAACCGAATCGTTTTAGCGGAAAGACAATGCTCTGCTTTGAAATAGTTTGATGAGTTGTGAGTTACTACAGTCTGATGAAAGAATTACTACGCGAACGCTATCGACAAAAGTTGATCGCTTTAAATGTAGGCTGATAATTTTCATCAGGCTAACAGAAGAGGCAAACAAACGGTGTTGTTCCCCATGACAATCACACATCACATGTGGCAAAAGCGTTTCACGATACCTTGAAACCACGAAATGCTAGCCTGTGCGGCTTGATCACAAGACTTGGTTGCTTCCAATCACAACACACTTGCTGACCAACGATTTGGTTCGCCCGAAGATATGAAAAATTTTTTTGTAACTGGCTGAGAGAAGCATGCTTGGTATGAATCACTATTGATAATATTTCCGAGTTGAAGGTGCCTTCAAAAAAAAAACAATCACAATTTCATGCTTGTACACCCGGTAACAATTGATCTAAGAATATAAATATTCTATGAATTAATGTTAAGTTTTTCTTTTCTTTTATTTAAAAGATATGAAGCGAAAGCTTTAAACTCAATGTAATTAATTCCTATAAACCGAATAATAAGTCAGAATACATTAAATTTTATAGCCTGCAAGAATATTTGCCTTAATGATAAAACCGATAAATGCAAGAGCAATCGTACAACAAACATACCAAGACACATTTTCTAAATAACATCTTTTGTGTATTTAATTACTTTCATTTGCGTTGTTCTCTTCTTTCTTATTTGCTTTGTTCGGGAGACTCATTAGTGTAGCAATCTCCGCTGTTGTTACCTCTTACGGTGAAATAACATTTTATCACATGCAGGAAATAAAGTCGGCGGTGCAGGAGGGAATCGCATTTCCATCATAAACATTTATAAAAACAACAACAACAACAAAAACAACAACAACAACACGAACAATAACAAAAATAAGAACAAGAAATAGCAAAACGTAAAAGGAAAACAATAGGATACTAACAGAAATTAAATGCAAATGAATGTCACTATGAACAGAATCGTTAGAGTAGGTAGAAAGTGAAACGAAGGCATAAAATTACGTCGTCTCAAAAAGTCTTAAGCCCTATGGCGTATTATTTAAAATCAATGTAGCAAAGGTTAAAAATAACTCGTGTTTCGCTATGAGATTAAATAAAACGTCATTTGTTAATCCGCGCTAAAAGATCAGAGACTTGCGAGAATTGCGTTGTAAAGTGAATTTTCTCAAAAGCATCGCTGGGTGTTGAAATTGCATTTCCGCAATTTCTTAAATGCTGGATAAACGCTTGCAGAAATCTAACTAAAGTAAAAGCCTTTTAAGACTTGACTTAGATCGAATAAACATAATCTTCTAGGGAAACTAATAATCAGAGATCCATTGACCCTAACGATATCCGAAGGCATTTTCGAAAAGGCAAAGAAACTAATCATGGCTTTGTATATACGTTGGTTGCAATATTGGTTGCATTGGAAAGCAAATGTTGATGCTTACCGGCGGACAGATAGAAATTCAACTATTTGCAACATGTGTTCAATAATTTAATTTCTTTTCTTCCTTAAAAATATCTATGAACGCGTCCTATGGGGTCTCCGAGCCAATGTACTCTCCGCTGTTGGATATTTAAGCAGGGGAAGAAAAAACAAAGAGGAAAAATTTATAAAAATACTTTTGCAATTTAATTCTAATTAAAATGAATTTTTCTCCGCTTCTCTCTCTTGCGTTCGCTATATTTCATCGGTTACGAAAGGATATAACAACGAAAATTTACCTTGTGACCTAATTTCTAGCACATTGAATGCATTTCATCTTCATTTCTCATTCATTCCGACAACAGAGAAGAAAAGCGATTTAATAAATATTAAAATTGTTTTGTTGTTGCCTCTCAATTTTACACTACACTATCACTATACTAACTAAATGTCGATGACATATTAAAGTAATAAAGTCAAATGTAAATATGTATGTATGTATGTATGTATGTATGTATGTATAGTTTCATGTGCGTGTGCATGTTAGTTATGCTATATGCAAAGCACAAAAATGATTATGTTTAAACTAACAAATTACACATGCTTTACATTACGGTTGTTTAGTTAACAGAGATAGAATAACGAGGAAGATGTATACGGAGTGCAAGCACACAGCACAGGGTACCAAAACGAAATAAGGAAAGCAAAAGAAAAACAAAATGAACAGACTAGACTGAAATAGACCAAGCAGCAGACCATAGTGAAAAAGCATATGTTTACACAACAGAACAACAATCACACATAATAAGAAAAGTTGCAAAAAAAAAAAAAATAAATAAAAAAAATAAATACGTTTACGTAGATAAAGTAACGTTCTGCAACATATTTACAGTCTTATATATACACACACACATACATACACACACACACACACACATATATATATATATATATATATATATTTATATAATATATGCACATGTATAAGTGAATATATTGCATTTCATTGTGTGCGTGTGTTTATGCATTCCATATGTTTGTGTGTGTGTGCATTACATGTGAATGGTTATTTTCCACTTTACACTATCGTAGATCTTTCAATTTGTCTCATCTGAAAACAGTTTTACACATAAAATGTACATAAAGGCTCATTCATATATGGCACATGGATGTGAGCTAATGTTCCCACGAGTTTCATGCTTACAACAGCGATGCAAATGGAAAAGAATTCGTGATAATCGCGAAATTCCTATAACAAGAAGAATTTATTAAATCAATCCGTTTAACCTGCAGCATGATTAAAGATCACTTCAACGAATCAACAATTGTCAGAAAGATCGGACTATAACATGAAGAGGACAAATATAAAATTTTTCGAATTTTCAAATAATTTCCGGAATTTGAATCAAAAAAAAAAAAAAATTCTTCTTACAAAATGCCTTAAATATATGTGTGAGAATATAAATAAATGTGAAAATTGAAGCGAGAAAAAAAAAAAAAAACGACAGAACTTTTCCTTAGATACCGTAATATGTTTATATACTCGCGTACATATTTCTGAGCTAAGTCTGTGCAAGGGACTCTTCGTAAGGCTCGTCATGCATCTTCTATCTATATATGTGTGTGCGATATGCAAGTGTCGACTTTTCATAAATATGTATGTATGAAAACATGTTGTCTGGTGGGTGTTTTTAGTTTGTCTTCTTCTTGCTGTTCGTTTTTTTTTTTTCGAGTAAACATTATTGTGCAACTTTTCTCTTTTTGTATACAATATCTGAAGTACGATTGTACGATATCTCTGTCATTCTACTTGTGACACTCTGGCATAAAAGAAATAACGGACTTGGGGGAAAATATTAACTTTTTTCATCGGTTTAAATCGATCCGCTTAATCCATTTTTTCATTTTTCGTCTATTCGTCTAATCATTCACCTATCTTTTCAAATATTCGTCCGTCTGTCTTTTCATCTCTCCAGCTCTTAGCTTATCTGTCGATTTTCCATTCTGTCCGTCATTTCGTCCATCTATCTTTCTATCTATCTATCTATTTGTCCGTCCATGCGTTTATTATTTTATGATTTGAAAAATTTTTTTTATCTTTTCGTCTATTTCTACGCCTTACTATTACTGTATGCCTAACGGTATATCCGTTTAACTATTCGCGCTTTTATCCTCTTTCTCTCGTCCTGATTATATGTTAATGGCCATTTTAAATTTTTTCTTTATACACTACTGCCTCAATAAACTCAACTTTTGCCAAATTATTAAGTTGTTCGTCTATCGTTCCGTTTATTTAACAATTTCTCATTGATTACAACCATCCGTCCATCCTTCGGTTTCTACTTCTTCTATATTTGTGGATGTATTCATCAAAATTCCCGCGAATTTATCGATCCGCTCACCTTTCTCTTCGTTTACCGACTTATTTAAGCAACCTATCTGTCCAGGTTTTCTCGTGTAGGGATGTCTTTCAATTCTTTTGTCGTTTCGCTTGTTCATCAACTGCTATGCAGTTTTATATCCATTTGTTTTCATCGAAATTTGGAGATTTTCCGAGAGATGTCTCTCGGTCCACAGAATTTTTCTTTTCATTTTCTTAAAATCAATTTGGAAAGAGTTACAACTGCAATTGCAATTAATGTGTATCCGATATCAGTACATTTTCGCTTAACGAAGAGTAAGCAAGATTCGTTTTGAATAGAGAAGAATAGTTTCTTGCCAAACTCTCATTATCTTCTTTAAAATATTCAAAATTACACCAATGAGAAGCTGCTCTGTGGAAAGCAGAAAATAAAAAGAAATTAAAACGAAGAAAATTTTTCACCATAAACACTTAGCACATAAGCATTTAATGCAAATTTTACTTTCAAGTATTAATTCCATAATGATGCCAGTTTTCTGCTTTTGGTGGTACTTTACAAGAAAAACGTCTGTTACTCTGCGATGTTTTGCTAATATAAAAACTTGAGAAGATTTTACTGGCTGACATACACGAAAATCTTCCTTTAATAGCAATATACTTCGGAGATCATTGCACTTGTGTTGTTTCTCTTTGAAACTAAAAAAAAAAAAAAAAAAAAAAAAAATTAAAATTTTATTCTTGAAGAACTAATTCGCTCATCTGGCTGCCGTTATCGTGATATTGATTTTCTTAGTTATTATATAAAATAATAATAAGTAACATAATAATCTGGGGCCGGCTTACTGTTCTCTTTGTCCAACAACTGCTAACTAGTAGTGAATTGATACCATAGTCGTTTCTCGTATAGCGCGCTTAATTCGTTGCGTCGAAATCGTGTTGTCTGAAACTTTTTTACCTATAAATTGACGATATATATATATGTATGTATATATATATATATAAACTTAATACGCATCGTGTTGTGTCGAAACCTGTTTTATGTTATTTCGAAACCGCGAGAGACTTTGAAACTATGTAAAACAAGATAATATGTACCGTGTTATAGGGAAAACAATTCTTAAGGTGGTAAATTTTATGCTACCTACCAAAAAGAGTAGGGTGGAACGCGGTGCATCATTAAATACCCTACACCATCTCGACTAGTACATTTATTCATATAATGACTTTCCAAAAAAAAAATATGCTAAATGGGAAGTGGCGGAAAAAGTGCTCCTATTCAAACCGTTTCGGCCCGTCCTCAGGCCATATTTTGGTCGATGTATCAAATTTCACCAAAATATTTAAAAGATTGCGACTTATAGTTTGAATACAAAATACATGGACAGATGGACAGACATGATTGGACCGATTCAGAAAGTGACTTTAAATCCATCGCTATAATAAAAGCTGGGTCTACCTCAACTCCTTCTAATTGTTACATTCGCATAAACTAAAAATTCGCTTATACCGCAAGTGGCGTAGGGTATAAAACTATATTCAAAAAATAATATTTAATTAAAGAAAACTGAGAATAAAAGCAAAAAGCAGTTGAAAAAAAATCCAACGGAACACATACTCGACAAATATTTGAAATCGCGTTATTTGAAGACCGTGTCATAATAATCGGAAATTTCGTTCCGTATTGTAACAAAAACGTGTTTGACATTCACCGAGTTATACGAGGAATGACTGTACGCGATACCGGAAATGCTGACAAAATTAATATTTATTCTACCTGTTGATGCCATAATATACGAAAACGGATAAGTGAATATGGAATAAATGGAAGAGTTTCTAGGAAAGAGAAAAACTACAAGTCCAGGAGTACGAGAAATTACCCAACAAATGTCCTAAGAATACGATATTCGGTTGTCTGTGCTTTGTTTGGGCTGTGTGAAGATAAGCAAATTTAATATGAAAATTGGAAATATTAAGTTAGCCGTTAAGAAGAAGAAATCAGGTAATTAAAATGAAACGTTGTATGTTCAAGTCAATTAACTATAAATTATACGATTTCTGCAATTTTTTGACCAATTGTGTTAAAGTTGCTATTAAGATTTCCGATTTTTTTTACTTTTATATGACCAATCACCGTGGAATGGAAAGAGGCGACGGTCGGGAAGAAATAAGGAAAACGAAAAGTATAGGGCAGCAGCTGCAAGCTAGTGGTTGTGTGCACAATCAGTTATCGACTGAGTGCTCACTCTACCGTATTAAGATCTGAACCCGCGAGCATAGACTTGGTATTCGTGATCCGTATTTACTCGGCTACCCATGCGGTGGGTATTCGACATAAAGTTCCCCCATTACTTGTTTGCTCAATTGAAAGCGTTAGGTAGATAGCAGGAGTACAAGAGAAATATTAAATTGAATGGAAAAACTTGTGGTGATAAAGAAACAACTCTTAACTCTCAACCTGTCTCAACATTCGCATTTGAATGTTCCTCTCAGTCTTGGGCATAGCGATAAGGAACGGGACGTGATCCGTTTTATTCCTTTTCGTCGTCTGAGATTAAATTATTTACTTGTGTTGTTCTTATCTTAAAGTCGTGCAGTACGATACATTTATGTATAAGCGCGAAGTGTAGACAAATTATTAAAACTTAAAGTGCTCCAAGATGGCTCTTGGAAATATTTGTACTAATTTTTATTTTATGTGGTTTTAACATTTTAAAGACGCTCAGTAATCGTGCATGAATTTATTTAGTTGCTGCGCAGAACTTCAATAGTTAACGTGTACCCATATAAAATTTTGGCAATCAACCACAACATCTTGATATATTTCTCCAAGAACGCCTATCCAGTGCTTTTTGCTCTAAGAAATTTAAGTTCAAATCCACGCCTTCTTTTATCTCCTTATGCAAGTCGATTGATTCGTCTATCCTTGGCGTTACTCAAGAAACGTAGGCTAGTATTAGGTATTAATTTTATGGTAAAGCTGATTAATGGCGACATCGTCTCGCCGATTTTAATGTTCCTGTCCGTCCGACAAGGCACTTTCTTTCTACAAACCTTAGCCGATGCAGGTTAAATTATGAGCGCTTAACTCAACTTAGGGCCGTTTGTAATAATTTAAACCAAGTTTATAACCTCACTTCACTATCGGATCCTGTTGCGTTCATTAAGACTACTCTTCTTAATGCCCGTGTACTGACGATGTCGCACTTAAACTAGAATTTAAATCCTATTCATGAGTTGCTCTCCACCAACGTACTACTGATTCGTATCTATGAAATGATTTAGTAGAGAGTGAATGAGAGTGAGAGTGATGTGGGTTCGACGAGTAATGATATTCACGTTGTTGATCTCTTATATGTTTGTATAAATTGTCGTAGTTTTAAAATCTTTTCCGCATTAATTGTAAATAAGTTAAGTCTCTCTGGATGCATGGATTGCGGAATTTAGCCGAATCTTCACTGTGGCTCAACTCTGCTCTCTCTATAAATAAATAAATAAATAAATAAATAAATAAATAAATAAATGAATAAATAAATGAATAAATAAATGAATAAATAAATGNATAAATAAATAAATAAATAAATAAATAAATAAATAAATGAATAAATAAATGAATAAATAAATGAATAAATAAATGAATAAATAAATAAATAAATAAATAACAATAAAAAACTGTAAAAAAATGTAAATTTCGTGTGCATCGTCACCAACAAAACAAATGTAACTTGTAAACTAACGGTCGAAATGTTCTGTGCTATCCAAAAACCTTTCGGATTCGTCAATGTCCTCATCAGAGTCGTACGGACTCATTTTGTGTTATGTTTACATAAAATATCGTTACGTTTAACGTTAATTCTGCGTGAAGGTCTGCGAGTCTACGCTTCTTTTGAAATATTTTGCTTAAGAAACATTATCCTGAACATTTTTAGCGAGAAATGTTTACTTGTACGTGAAGTTTGTAAGTTACAGTTTAATACTTAGTGTTCATCTCTGTTATTTCAATTAAATGATTGTTTCGATTTTTTGTATCAGCTTAACCCACACTTAAGTCTCTATTTGATATCTGCTAGTTTCTCTGCTCCTCGTGCTGAGTGTACGCAATTTCTTATTTATTTAAAAGCGTGAAAACGGAAAACAATTAAATTACCATTACCTGTGATTTAAACCACTTGAAGGAAACGTAAATAAATTAATCAATTTTCCTTTCCACAAGCACTTCATTGGTATTTCAAAAGTGTGAGTGCATATCAAGGATTTGCTTAAATGCGTGTAATACAAATAATTAACACAATCCTTTTAATTAAGTAAAACACTCAGTTTCTATAGTAATTAAAATAAGAATTCGTGCTTGTGTGTGAGAACGTTCAATTCACACTAATACCTTATATGCACTTGTGCATAAAATCAATTGAAAAAATTGTTAATCGCTGATAAATGTCAGTTAAGTTGAATTTAAATAATTTATTTATAGCTGCCAGTTATTTAATGTAATGAATAAAATTTAGAGCAGATTAACGATGAGAACGAATAACAAAATCGAACAATGTAAAGTGCTTTGTATAATTTAATAATAGCACCCTTTCCTAGCACTACAGTTTGGCTAAAAAGTATTAGCTTGAAATCTTTCATAGTACATCACTTCGTTTCATTAACCCTCTTACACATGCAATCTTTCGGACCTTCATGCGATTTATCGACTTTGCGATTGTAAGTATTTTTGCTTGAAAAATTATCCACAGATGCCAAAACAACAACAAAAGTAATGGTAAAGACCGGTTTGAAATATTCAAGTCCACGGAATTCATATTAGAGCTTACGCAGCAGATCTTAACTTTCAATAAGAGACACAAAAATGTGCACACGAATCGAAGTAAACTCAGCCATGCACTTAGACCTTCCACAGCTTTCTTGGATTCGGAGAAAATAGAATAACAGATATACGTTCATCGATTTAGGGATTTTATCCAACCAAACATTAGGTTTTAATTTGCACATGACACTTGGATCGTTCCTTCCTCGTCCTGTTTTCTTTATCGCTACGTTAATAAATGATGCCATTGACTCGCCGCAATTACTTGGTGCGATAAATCCCATTGTTCTTTACGCGCTCTCGGGGAACTTTATACTCACACGACTCCGTCGCTTTACATATAACTACGAGTCTTGCAACCTGTAAAGTCCTGTAAAGTCCTTTACAAAAATTTAAATGCTATCAACAATTTATTATTATTATTATTATTATTATTATTATATAAATTTAGCCAGAGAATAAATTCTAAGACTAAAGTCTTAAAGCTTTAGCATCTAAGGATTTCGGCTTTATTTTTATTATTTTTATTATTATTATTATTATTATTATTATTATTAAAAACTCTACCGCACTTGAGATTTGAACCCACGACCATTGAATTGCTAGTCGAGACTCTTGCCTACTCGGCCACTCAGGCGAATTATCAACAATTTAATCTCATTATCGGCTTCTATAAATTCTATCAAACTAATTCTCCTTAATAAGCCCACTTTGCCTATCTCGTAATTGAATTAAATTGTAATTTAGAAACCTTCGTATGATCTGCAGATTAAACTGAATTATTATTCTCGGTTGCCAAGCTCCGATCCCCTCATTCCCCACTCAAACTTATAAAGGCTGCTTATAAGCTTCTCTGTGTATGTGTGTGTGTACATATGTACATGCTCACGTTTTCTCTTGTGCCATGTGTGCAATTTTGTTTTTTGTTCATTTTGTGAAAATGTTTGCAATGGCCAGCAATAAGCTTCAGTGGCCCCACAAAGTATATATATTCTCGATCAGAATAAAATTCTGAATTGATTCAAATATTTCTGCCTATCCCTGTGTCCATCTGTCCGTCTGTGCAATGTCTGTTGTAGACATTCTCTTGGCCACAAAAATGAAGCTATCGACGTTAAATTTGGCAAAAATATTGGAAGTTCTTACACATAGGTTAGTATCGAAAATGGGCCAAACCGGTCGAAGGACGTGGCCACAATACTATGTCAAGTGAGAATACCTCTGTTTATCAAAAGGAATAAAAATTTGTTTTTTCGATCAGTACTCATGAACTATACCAGATAAATATACAAGAATTTGAACGTATATTATACGGGTGATGTTGTGCAAAAATAGGGGAAATCGACCACATCTGCACAATATTTATCAAAATGTATTAAGATTTAATTTTTTTTGTAAATACATTCATAAAGCATAGAAGTAAGCTTCAAAAACCCCGCAAGTTAATTCTTGGCCACTTTTAAATTCTGAAAGCAGCTAAGCATTCGTTTGCCCATCTGTCCGCCTGCCCAACTGTGTAGTATCTGTGGTGACAATTCTTCCGTTAGCGAAAATGAACACATCGCAAGGAAGTGAGTTGATCTTTTTAAAGGACCCGGCTAGAACTGCCACACGTCTATGCGGCAAAAACGTTTATTTTGAGAATAGAAAAAATCGGCCACGCCCACTCTATATTATAGGGCGTAAAAAATGTAATTCTTTTACTTTTTTAGCGTTTTTTAGGATAACGGCGATGGGTACAAAAGATTCGGTCATTACCTAGTGTGATGTTTTTCCTTCTTATTTTTCTTTACTTTTATTTATTTACTTTTTAACACTTCAGTTATAGTATATATATAGCTTGGTATAAGATTTATTTATAGTAGTCACTCGAATTCGTCTCTTAATTTATTTTCAATTGAATTTTGTGTGTAATTAAAAAAATAAACTTACATTTAACTTCTATAGAGAAAATAGAAACTTATTATCGATCTTCGTATCGGTGGTAGAGTTAAAAAACTTAGAAGACCATTCTATGCTAATAATATGTGGATCAAATATTTAATTTGAATCCCTAACAGGAAATAATTGAAGTTCTTGGAGTTCTTTCTATTCACTAAACTGGGACCGACTTCGCTTTTTTAAACACATATGTCATCCGTCGATGTATCTAACAGTTAAGTGTTGAATGAATTCGATAATCGCGAGAAGATGCCTCCACTTATTTATTTCGGCGTTTTGTCAAATAACAATTATTTATGTTCTCAAGTGTTTTTTTTTTTTTTTTTTTTTTTTTTTTTTTTTTTTTTTTTTTTTTTTTTTTTTTTTCGTATATATCTCAGGTTAACATCACAAATTTCCTTTATGTGTATCTTTACATGCAAAAATATGGAACTTACCACCTAACCCCTAATGCTCTTTGCGCAATTCTATTATTATCGAGTATGTGATTGTTTTTGTCTGTCGTCGATTTGTATATTGAATTGATATATAATACGACATATCACACTAAGAGCATGTAATACGAGGCGTTGTCAAGCTATTAAATTAAGATTTCAAAACAATCTAAAGATTGGCTAAATTATACTAAATACACACATGTGTTTACATTCATGAGGAAAAATAACACTCAAACGATAGATAGCAAAAGTTATTTATATGTTATCATACACATATTATTGCACATGTACGAGGTTGTATGTTACCAGCGCCACCATAAAGTTTTATTATTAGAAGAATAAATTAGTTCAGTCACGAATGCATTTATCTCAGAATAAAATGAATGAAGAGATTAATCAAAGTATTGTCCAGCGCTGACTACCGCTACTAACGCTTTCCACCTCTTAGGCACTTTCAAAGTTTCACATCGTGGAATTCGTATACCTCGTCTTTTGAGACTGTAACCAAAGGAATCCAAATTTGAGATAAGTCCTCCGCTGGAACCCGTTTTTATCGGAACCCGTTTTTATCTGAACCCGTTTTTATCGGAACCCGTTTTTATCGGAACCCGTTTTTATCGCAACGAGCGATCTTTACTGACAGCAGCGGGTAGGGCAGGATGTTGCAAGTTAAACCAGCAATCTTTCCTAAGCGGGTTTGCAGTATGGAGCCAAATTCTTTTGTACTGAAGATCATAACTTCTGATACATCACGCCCTCTTTTTCTCTAATTGCATAGAATATTGTTGGTGGCATTCCCTACGGATGATTTCGTTTGCTTAAAATATAATTATTGATCAGAGCGTATTTTCGTAATTAACATGTGTTTGATCGTATATTAAAATCATGATCAATCTGTTCTCTTAAACAAATTTCGATAATTTAAAACTTTGTTTGACGACTTATTCGCTACATATTGTGAGGAGAATATGGATTACATTACCATGCTCTGCAGATGCGCCAATAGTACAAGCGGATGTTAAATCTTAGTCGGTTGCTGACCTGATAGTTTTTGTCGTCCAACTATTGGAAAAGAGCGAATGTTCTTTGATCTTCCGAACATCTATGTCCGATCCACTGTAAGCAACAGGTCTTTTAAAAACAACAGGTTCGTTAAAACCACTTTTTTTAAATAATTTTTGTTGTTTCCTCGTTAATGCGTACAGGACGGAGCTTTCGCAAATTTTGGAAATGATTATGTCTGCAATTTTGCATATATTTCCCGTAAAGGGCGATTTACTTAAGAAGCGAAACTAACAACACAACACTTGGAAAATTCCTTAATTCAAATTCGAATCATGTTCGCTTCCAAAAAGCATATAGAGCTTAGTCTCCGACTAGATGGCACAAAATGATAAATTTTTTGTTTACATATAAAATAGTGGAATGATAATGAAATATGAAGAAAAATCAAAAGATGGGAAAAATTGATTAATAATTTAAGGTAGGAGCAGCTTACGCTTTTGGCTAATTTCACAATTTCACTTAGACAATATATGGATAATGTAATGTGTAGCGTTTTTGTACACTCGCTTTGTTGCTTTTTTCTTTTTTCTAAATTGTTTGCTGCAGGCATTTTTGTATCCACCACCGAAAACACGAGTTATATTCATTTTATCAAGATGTTTGTATGACTTAGAAAGCAGTTCCAAAGATTCTATAAAGTAAGTAAATTTTTGGCCAATCAAGCGAAGCCTCATCGTCTGTCCGTATGTTCGTTGGCTGGAGTTGTAAATGAGCCGAATCGACCAAGGATCAAGGTCTATAGCGCAGCACATTTTTGAAAGCAAACACTCATGACTTACCCTCTAATACAACTACAACAACGATAATTTTCGTTCATATCATCCAAAGAATTAGGCCAAAAATTTTGGCCCAGGCGCGAACGCTACCGAAAATGATTTGTATCGGATCACTTTTTCGACCACTTCCCATGTAAAATCTTATTTTGAAAGCCATCATATCAACGACGGTGTTAAGTGAGGTGGTTTGGGATGTTCGATGGTGCACCGCGACCCACTTTATTGTTTTTATTTGTGTTTTGTGTATTTTTTAATTTCATTTCCCTTATTATTGCCATGAGTATTATTACAATTATACGTTTGTGAGAAAATGGAAAAGCTCCTCCAGCGATGCTGTCTTATTGACCTCTAATGTGTCTCCAAAATTGAAAGGAAAAATTATGCAATTCAACGAAAGTTCTCTTAATTTGAGTTTTCTGAAGCGTTTAACTCGACAAGATTTAATAAAACGAAATCGGTTCGTTGTCCTTGATTTGCAGGCGAAAGGACTGAAATTGCTTTCAGCTAGCGCTATACGTGTCACGTGCCCAGGACGCTTTAGAATTAAACTCTTGTTTATTCCACTAAAGCGTGCCATTTTAGGCCACTTAGATACCCAAGCCATTATTTCGTGGACGCGCATCAGTCAACATCGTTCAGTAACACATCCGTTCATAGCGAACGGATCTCGAACCTCGAACAACGTTTTCGAAAATGCATGACCCAATTACATAGTGACACCATACTGGCACACGTTGTGATTGAAAAGATGGTTCAATTGTCTCCCTCGAATGCTTTCATTTAGCAAGATTTTCTTTAAAAAATCATTATCTTGTTTATGCTAATCGGGGAATGTTCCATGAATGTCTCTGAACATTTTCTTCCTTTGTGTTTTCTCTTGTCAAATATCATTACAATGACAGTTCGATATAGGCGTGAAATTTAAAACGACATCCCTTCCTGACCGACTCTCTATGACTTTGTTTTAATTTCATTGCTTTGGCATTCAGAACTTTCTTGGGCTATTTTCTGCAGAGATGTGTGCGTAAGTATGTTCTTTATGTGAGACCAAATGTATTTAGATGAATTCATTTCATATCTTTGGACCTTACGCGCATATACATACATACCTAGTATTTCTGTTAAAAAAGTCAAGATTTTTTTATTTTTTTTTTGCTTTGCGATTTGCAAAATGTTTTTTTTTTTTTTTTTTTTAAAAGACAAAAAAATTATA